>CM062291.1:399672897-399922897 GCA_031216915.1 Pictodentalium vernedei | reverse complement strand
TGGAGATAATCCCGGCAATTCCAGCAAGCCAGTTTAAATGTTGCCCAGGTGATCCCATCCACTGGTCGACGGAAACAGCGAACAGAATCTATCAAGGATGGCTGCCACGCATAGAACCATACATCAAAGAGCAGCCTTTAAACTAATTACAGAAGAAGGCATCAGCCATGGAGAGAAAGTAGGACTAGGAACCGAAATAGTAAACTTGGTTCCTGATCTAAAATTAACTGAAGGTGAGAAAGATCTACTCAGGTATGGTTTAACTTTCGTTCCCGCCCCAGCCCCATTAAAACCTAAGCCCAAAACCGTAGATTTTGGGACAGGTGCAGTTGTCATGGATGATTACAGTTACATTAACGAAATGAACGGTGGTCCAGCAAGCCAACAATTTTTTAGGGCAACAGCATTGGCAGATAAATTTCGAAATTCAACAGGCTCAAAAGACCTCTTTGCCAATCCAACCGGGTGGTGCCCATCACCTCGGAAAGTTAAACCTGAAATTAATGAGATTTCTCAAAAAGTTAAAGAACAAGTAAGCCAAATCCCGGAATCATTTTTGAAAGACAAACAAAATTTGAAACAAATCGAAAGAAACGCCCTGAAGACGCTGAAAAACAACAAACAAATTATCATCAAGCCTTGTGACAAAGGATCTGCTACAGTTCTGATGTCAAAAGATAATTATATTAAAGAAGCTGAACGCCAATTGAATAACCCAAAATATTACAAACCTTTAGAAGCACCAATTTGGCATGAAAATTGTTCAAAATTTAATGGAATTCTAAAAAGCTTGCTGGACCACGACTTCATTGAGAAAAAACATGTCGAGTATTTAATTGCAGAGAGGGATTCAAACAATCGTAAGTTTTACCTGTTGCCTAAAATACATAAACCACTCAGCAGTTGGAGTGACGAATTTACCCCTCTTGGTCGGCCTATTGTCAGCGACTGTGGCTCGGAATCTTACCACATTTCACAGTATATTGATTTTTATTTAAAACCAATTGCTTGCCGCCATCCGAGCTTCCTCAAAGACACTGAGGACTTTTTAATGAAAATTAACAAATTGCAGGTTCCTTCCGACAGTCTCCTCATTACCCTAGACATTGAAAGTATGTATACTAACATTGGTATTGACGCTGGTCTAGAGGCAATAAAAAAATCATTCAAAAGGTACGATGACCCAAATAGGCCATCGGAAGAAATCCTGCAATTGTTAGAATTATCATTGAAAGGTAACGACTTTGAATTTAACAATAAATTTTACCTCCAAATAAGTGGATGTAGTATGGGTAAAAAATTCAGTCCAAATTTTGCTAATATTTTTGTTGCAGAATGGGAGAGAGGTGCTCTTGCTAAAGCAAGAAAACAGCCATTATGTTATCACAGGTTCCAAGACGACATTTTCAACATATGGCCCCATGGCCGTGATGACTTCAACGAATTCTTGGAAATCCTGAACAACCACGATGAATCCATTAAATTACAGCCCTGCATTTCAGAAAATACCATTGATTTTCTGGATGTAACTGTATTCAAGGGCCCTCAGTTCCGGCATAGCAATGTACTAGACACGAAAGTCTTTTTTAAACCAACCGATTCTCACCAACTTCTCCATAGAGCTTCTTACCACCCACCCAAACTATTCAATGGGTTGGTAAAATCTCAAATTATTCGATTCCATAGAAATTGTACGAACAGAAGCGACCTCAATCACGCCTGTTCAATTCTTTTCAAAACACTTGTTAAACGCGGTTACTCAAAACGCCTTTTGCGAAAAATTAAATCTGATACAATCCGTGAGATAGAGACACCCATTCGGGACTCTGAGCCAACGTACCCCACGAAAATTCGGCATAACCGCCCTGTTCTGGGAAATGGATCAGTAAATCTATGTCAACGCAAAATTTGTTACATACATCGTATGAACTACATGAATACCGGTAAAACATTTTTTAGCGAACAAACTCGTATGTTTTACCAAGTTAGAAACAGCTTCAACTGTGATTCTGAAAACATTATTTATTTAATCACATGTAAATTATGCCATATCCAATATGTCGGCCAGACGAAAAACCCTCTGCGCGTCAGAATGCAAAACCATTTATCAAATATCCGTTTAGATTCAGGAAAGGCAGTCTCAGACCACTTTAACCTCCCGGGTCATGACATTAAGTCACATTTCAGTTTTCAACCCATTGAGCAAATTCCGTTTTTGGACGATGATGAAACCACAACAGACAAACGACTTGAGCGTGAAAACTATTGGATTGGTAAGCTCAGGACCTATCTCCCATACGGACTCAATAGAGAATACTCTGGGTTGCCAAATAAAATTATTTGTTTTCCTTTGGTTTATAATCGACGCAATGTCGAAATTGCAAAAATTTTCAAAAACAACTTCACAGAATTAAACACAAAACTGCCAGAAGCCATTAACAAACGATGCATCATAGCTTTTAAAAAAAATCCCAGTCTTCGAAACATTTGTCAAAAAGTCATATAACTTCAAAAATATTAAAACAACATTGAATTCCATAGAAATAATTTACAACAGAAATCGATTTCCCGACCTGCGCCCGTGCTCCTTTGTTTTGAAAAATATCTATCTGTCTGCCTTTGCCCCTACCTCTATCTCTCCTTCTCTCTCTCCCCTTCTTTCTCTCTCTATCGCTCTCTCCCTATCCCCTTTTCCCTATGTCTTTGTCCAACTCTCTCTCTCTCCCCCCCTCTCTCTCCCCCCTCTCTCTATCTCCCCCCTCTCGCTCTCCCTCCTCCCCCCTCTCTCTCTCTGGATAGATAATGAATTGATACGACGCTGAAATATTTAGTCTAGTATTTAGCGCTCGCACAGACAGACATACAGTCACACATGTAGGCTGGCAAGTGTGTAGGCAGGCAGGTTAGCAGCATCCAGGCAGACGGACAGAAATCCAGACAGACAGATAGCAATGTGGCGTGTGAAAAATAACTCCTAGACGTGGATAGACAACTGAATGACGGAAAAACAGGCAGACCTACATACAAAGATTTATTGGTTGGTTGATTGATTGATTGATTTCGTTTACGACACTTAGTTTAAAGCACGCGCACCATACACGTGTCATTTCGGCATGTGGCTTGGCACACGAAGTCAACGTGCACGTGGGATAAAGTGTCATTCCCAAGGACACAACTTAACTGACCTCGTCAGGTATAGAACCCGGATATTCATCAAATTGAATTGCGAGGCAATTTCTCGATTGAGCTAATAGTGCTCCCCACGTACATGCGGGTACATGCGGGTGACGCAGACTGACTGATTGATGGATGTAGGTAAAATGACAGGTAGCAAATTGGTAGAACTAGATGATAAACATGTAGCAAATATCGGGTAGTGACTGACATTATAATAGTCAGTCATTAAAGCACACGACCAGGGGTGTCATCGGGGGGGGGGGGGGGGTGGTTATACTCCCCTCCCCCGTAGGCAAGTGTTAGTGCTCCTCATTTTGGTCGTCACTTTTTGACACTACTAGTTAATTTTTCGACATTACGGATTTTTACATTACTGGTCGATTTTTTCGACATTACTGGTTGATTTCGACATTACTGGTTAATTTTTTCGACATTACTGGTCGATTTCGACATTACTGGTAAATTTATACACTACTGGTTGTAACAAACCCCTTAAAACGGAAACCATGATCATATCACGTAAAAGTAATGTCCCGGTGCACCCACCAATACATTTAAGCGGAACTCAAATTTCTGAGGTGAGTAGCCACAAGCATCTTGTGTAATTTTGAATAAAGGTTGTACATGGAACGAACATATCGATCATGTGTGCGCTAAAGCCTGGACACGTACTGACATGCTCAGGGCCCACAAGTTTACACTTGACCGGAAAGTCCTTGAAAAGATATACTTCGCATTTATCCGACCTCTTTTAGAATACGCTGACTCTGTCTGGGACAACTGCTCAGCAACTCAAGCTGCAGACCTGGAGAAAATACAAGTAGCTGCAGCAATAGTTACTGGCGCCACTGTGAGCTGCAGTAAAGACCTTCTCTACACAGAAACCCAATGGGATCCACTGGAAGAAAGACGCCGAAAGCACAAGACCATCCAATTTTTAAAGATGTATCATAAATTAACACCTCCATATATCTGCAATAAGGTGCCACCAATTATTTCATCTATTACCCAAAGCCACAATCTCCGATCCGAAAATAACCACCGTGTTCCCTTTTGTCACACCAATTTATATAAGTCCTCGTTTATCCCGGAAGTTACCGACCAGTGGAATGGATTACCCACCTCAGTAAGAGAAAATTGTTCCCTCATAAACTTCAAGACGTTTATAAATAGTGCGAACCAAGGCCCACCACTTTTTTACTATGGAGCCAAATCCCGTGCTGCCCAAAATTTATCATTGCAGGTTACGTCTGCATTGCAGTAATATCAACGCCCACTTATACGATAACCATCTCTCAATATCTCCACGTTGCCAGTGTGGAGATCTCGAAACTACTGAGCACTACCTTGTGCATTGCCCAATCTTCAACGATGCTCGTGATTCCACAATCAATGCATTGCCATTTACTCTTGAGCTTTCCACACTCTTATTTGGTTCCGAACGACTGAATAATAACGAAAATCTTCTGGTCTTCAGAGCCGTGCAGGACTATATCATACTGAGTGGACGCTTTCAATAAATAGCGGTGCACTCTTAGAATTTTCCGGTGTTGCTTGCCACACAAATGGGCCACCGTTATCGATACACTATTGAGGCTGCCCTATTGAATATTCTTTGGTAGCGAACATTGAATTCAGGTTATTTCCTTGTTTCCTAGTTAACCTCTTGCCCAAAGTACCGCCAGTGTAACCCATAAAAAATCGCCATCTAAATCCTTTTATATTTTCAAATTTTGTCTCGGGAACATGGATTATGGCCCCCATTGGAATGAGCTCGACGAGCTCGTTCCAGTTAGGGACCGTGAGCCGTGTTCTAGAGACTGTCATTGAAATTTCCAGTTATTGAAACATTTTTTCTTCCCGTGTCGCCTGCTACACGTGTTGGGCAAGGGGTAAAGTTTCCCTTTTCTTTTCATTCTCTCATTCTCTCTATTGCTCTCCTTACTCTCTCTGTCTTCTATGTTTAAACAATATTTTACTTAGTGTTTGCAGCTACTATCAAACTTCGTCAGTATTCCAGAGAAGACGGCTTATAAAAGCTTACTGCTGAATCCTTTCAACAAATCTCGTTCTTGACTTATTACTTTAATACATACCTTTGTACTGCGCACTCTGTATGACAATCATGTTGTAGTTTATTAGATGTATGCATCATACATTTTTATGAATAAATGTTGTTTAAACTATAAACGATAACTTTACAAGTGAATTATGCAATCAACAATTGGGTCCTGTATCCGTGCGCGCAAACGAACACGCTTTGCCGTGGGTGTAACGGGACTTCTTTGTTGTTTAGGTTTTTTTCTAACCCTTTACCTAACATGAAAAGCAGACAACACTTGCAAAAACAATTCTTGAATAACAAAAACATAGGTTATGACCCCTCATTGGAATGAGCTCGCTCCAATGAGGGGTCATAACCTATGTTTTAGAGACAGAAAATGAAAAAATAATGAAAATTAATTGGCGATTTTTGAGAATAGCGTTGGCCTTGTTTTGACCGTTACGTTAGGTAAAGTGTTAAATAATATAATTATCGTTAATAATGAAAAGTAATAAACAGATTAATCGCTTGACTGGACTGGTTACGTGAAATAATTCATTCTAGGCGTGGGACTATATTGTAAAACACTCGTGTTTGTACAACGTCCCTCACCTCTCATGAATTATTTCCCGTAACCAGTCCAGTCAAACGATTTCTCTCTATATCGTTCATACAGCCACAAATTATTAAATGTCATATTCAAATCGCCACAAATCGGGAGATTATTTTTATCATGTGTAATTTAATCCTGAAGCTTACGCAAGGATCAAAACTCACCAGCACAAGTCACAAACATCGCGAACGAAATTTGATTTTTGGCATTGAAAAATATGACGCCTTCACTGGAACGAGCTCGTTCCAATGAAGCATCATCACAAGCTGTTTTCGAGGCAAAGAAGAAAAATGTCTGGTTATTCAAGGGTTATTTTTTCAAATGTCTTCTAGTTTAGTAAGGTAAACCAATTAACCCTTTATCTAAATTGGCACTAGCAAAGAAAATTCTTCAATAACTAATTTTTTTCATTTTTTGGTCTCAAAAACATCGGTTATGACCCCTCATTGGAACGAGCTCGTTCCAAAGAGGGGTCATAACATATGTTTTTGAGACAAAAAATGAAATAATGAAAATTGGCGATTTTTGTGAATAGCGCAGGCCGTTTTTGGCTGTTAACTTGGGAAAAGGATGAATGAAATAAATAACTTGAAAGAAGATTAATTCAATTGTTTTTCATTTGTAATTGTTATAACATTGAACAAGGGAGCGCGGCATTGAAATTCAACCCGAGAGGTCTGCGATTCGATTCCTGCCAGGGGTAACCGCTTTGTGCCCTTGGGCAAGGCATTTAATCCCGAATGCTCATAATAATAATAAATGGGTTATATAGTCATTAAAATTCAATTCGTCTTGTTGGAATTCGTCTTGTTGGGAATAAACCGTTTACTGCAGCAAACAAGTCCTGCTTTACTTGAAAAATAGGACTCTGAACGAACGCCTAGGCTGGTGTCTTCCCACTAGACCAATTCCCTTAGACCAACTACATAGTGTTTCTGATTAAGGGTTGATTAAGGATAATTAGGAAAACTATTTTATAGATGTTGGATAGATTTTTATAAATATCGACAAGCCAGAAAATGAGCAGACTATCATCTGAAAAATGAGGTCCCCAGAGGGTGAATTTGGTGATGCCACCCTGCACAGCAGGGTAGCATCACTAAATTTACCCTCTGTGAACCATTCTGCAAATGACAAGAGTGCTTATTTTCAGGTTTGAATATCAATAACATTAAATACATTTATAAATATTGTAATTGTTATAACATTGAACAAGGAAGCGCGGCATTGAAATTCAAACCGAGAGGTCTACGATCCCTGCCAGGAGTAACCGCGTTGTGCCCTTGGGCAAGGCATTTAATCCCGACTGCTCATGAGAGGCCACGGTGGCACTGTGTACTAAGGCGTACTGACGTCGATGATGCGTCTGCCTTTAATTAATGCCGACCCGGCTTGTGTGGGGTAGTACGTTGGCGAGTCTGACAGTTGCTCGCCATTACTCAGTGGGTCTCTCCAGGTACTCCGGCTTCCTCCACCCGTGAAGCTGTTTAACACGAGGTGACAAAGGCTGTCGATAGTGCCGTTAAATCCCAATAAATTAATAAAAAAATAAAAATAAATAAAATAGAAATACCTTTGTCACAATACTTAATGTAAAACCAATGTAAAACTTTAATTGTTATACCAAACAATAAAGAAGATCTTGTATTAATGATCGATTTCGTCTCACATATTTTTTGTGGGGATTATGTCAGTCTTTGCAAAATTAAAGCCAGAGGATTGTCTGAATGAGGATTTTGGTCACGGGGGATTTCAACCTATGGGGATCTCGCCTGGATACCGTATTTTGCTTTCGTGTATTCAACATTATTGGTAGTGTTGTGAGGAAGTTCAGTGAATTTATTCGGCAAGAGTTAAAACAATCCTTTATCCCGAGAATTTAGGCCTTAGACGACTGGCGCAAATATCTTTTAGTCCATGAATTTGACGCGCTTGCTATTTTTATCGGTTAGGGTGAGTAGCCGACCCCTAATGGTCTCAATGTTTTGTTATTTATTATTTATTTATTGGTGTTTAAGGTCACATACTTATGCACAATGGCTAATCGTGACCGTGACAGTTTTACGGGTGGAGGAAGCCGGAGTACCCGGAGAGAACCACCGAGCAACGACGAGCAGCTGCCAGCTCTCCAACATCGTAACTCCGCACTGCAGCACAGGCAGGGTTAGATTGGTTGAAGACATGCGTACCATCGACGTGCAGTATGCCTTAGTACACAGCGTCATCGTGCCCCCATGTAGGCAATCGGGGTGAAGTGTCTTGCCCAAGGACACAACGCGGTTGCCGCAGGTGGGATTCGAACCGAGGACCTCTCGGCTTGCAGCCTGCACCTCTACCAACTGAGCCATCGCGCCCCTCAATGTTTTGTTCTTTCATGCTGGAGTTTGATGGGCGCGTGGAGACCGACGCGTAACGCTTTGTTTTGAACTCTTAGTTCAAACAATATTTATTCAGAATTGAACATGATATAATACATACAAAAGATTGATAATGTTACATTAACTGTACAGAATTTATAATAAAAGGTACGCAGTACAGCAAGACATATAGAAATAGCTGACAATATCAAAGGAGAGGATTCGTCGGCAGAAAGCACTTAGCTTAACCCTTTACCTAACATGAAAAGCAGACGACACTTGCAAAAAAAAATCTTGAATAACTAATTTTTTTCATTTTTTGTCTCAAAAACATAGGTTATGACCCCTCGTTGGAACGAGCTCGACGAGCTCGTTCCAACGAGGGGTCATAACCTATGTTTTTGAGACAAAAAAAATGAAAATATTTTGAAAATTAATTGACGATTTTTGAGAATAGCGCTGGCCGGTTTTGGCCGTTACGTTGGGTAAAGGGTTATATAAGCCGTCTCCTGGAACATTTCTAAAATAGCAAAGTATATAGAAGGTTGCTAAAAGTGAGTGAAATATTGTTTGAACTCATTGTCGCTGTTGGATAGAAAGAGAAAAGTGAGAGAACTAGGGACAAAAGAGGAAAAAAAATGAAGAAACAACAAGAAAAGCACAAGGGAAGAAAAAAATTAAAAGAACAAAAAAGAGAATAAAATTAAAAGAACAAAAAACTCTTATTTACCCTTATAATCGTGCTATAAATACTGCCCCCTTAGCATTTTACCAAGTGAAAGGTCGATTAACCCTTTACCCAACGTAACGGCCTAAACCGGCCAACGCTATTCTCAAAAATCGCCAATTAATTTTTATTATATTTTCATTTTTTTCTGAAAAACATAGTTTATGACCCCTCTTTGGAACTAGCCTATAGCATCCATTACAATGAAAGATCTCAACGCCTCTCGGCCACTGCCACCAAACACAAGGCTAAGAATAGTGAACTCCCTTTAGTGTTCACAACAATATACAATCCGTATATTAAAAAAAAAAAAAAAAAAAAAAAAGCGCTGCTCAAGTACTGGCCCCTGATTAGCGGGTCAAGGGAACTGACAAAACTGTTCCCCGAACCCCCAATTCTAGCGTTCAAACGCGGAAAGAATCTCAGGGACTTCCTTGTAAGAGCAAAACTTCCCAAGTTGCACACAAAGAAACCTCCAAACAATGAACTTCAAGTGAATAGTTTGCAAAATTAACACCTCCACTCGCTCAGACGACACCTGTCGCATGAAGCCCAATACATGGGGCAAGGGATGTCATCAAGCAGTTCGTTTCCGAGTGTTGGGAGGACAGGAGAAGCGTGGGAATAGGGAGGCAGTTGGGAGTTCAGGGCCTGGTTTTGAAGAGTACCTTGATGGCACCTTTGGGGGTCACTGTTGTTCAAGCTGAGGTCGCGGTCTCGGGAGCTGAGGGCAAAAATTGGGAAAAACAGTGAAAAAGAGTGCCAGATGTGTAACTTGGGCGTGGTGGAGACCCTGGAACACTTTCTTCTAGAATGCCCAAAGTATCAGTCTAAAAGAATGAGATTCACTGGGAGTATAATGGGGAAGTGGGATGGGAGAATGAAGGACATGTGGTTAGGGGGAGACTCAAAGGAGAGGGTTGATATGCTAATCGGTGAGATTGGGAAGAATGTGGCAAGGGATGTCATCAAGCAGTTCGTTTCCGAGTGTTGGGAGGAGAGGAGACGCGTGGGAATAGGGAGGCAGTTGGGAGTTCAGGGGTAACCATGGCCTTCTCGTCCGAGAACCGCAACAAATCAGCGGCTGGCCAAAGTGTTATTATTATTACAATAGGACTTCACCTGTGATGAACTGGCTTCAGTGGATTAAGACAATAACAACAGATTTGCTCAGACATGTGTACACAACCATATGATGACAACACTTATCTTATGACCTGACCATCGACTGTGGCTTAACACGTCACAAAAGGGACGCATCCTGATTGGTTGATAGCCTAAATACCATTTCTTTGGCCGCACTCTGGTGGAATCATCCTCGGTTCCCCGACTGTATTTATAGGGGCGGAAATTTGACCTGATCACCGACACTTTGTCGCTCCTTCCTGGCATCATTCAAACCTGATCAGACATCAAGAAAAGTGATTTTTATCATATTCTTAATATTAAAAGAGTATAAACCTTATTTAACACATTTAACACTTCTTATACTGAATTCATCATGGCAGCTTTTATGAAAAAATCCACCTTCAACATACAAGAGAGGAGACGGGAGGAGAAAAAAAGGAAACAAGAGAGAAAGGACAGAGAGAACGCAGCTAGAAGGGGAAACAAGGTAAGTCAGAGTATTTCTACCAATTCTAGTGTTGGGGGTGATGATAGGGCAAGTCCAGACTGTGGGGGGTATATTCCAGCTCAGTTCTTGGAGGAACTCAGAGGCCTCAAAGAACAGATTGCCCATCTGACAAGAAAACTAGAAGAGAAGGAGGCCAAAACTGAGGAAACTGAGGCCTTTATTAGGGATTTGTTTAAGGGAAGCCTTACCCAGTCCATAGCTTCACCTGTCTCACCTGTCTCACATGTCTCTCCCATCAGGGAGATCCAGGTAGTGGCAGAGGTTCATAAAGTCCCTGAAACTCTGATCACACCTACAGAACCAACTCTTTTTTGTTTGTTTGTTTGTTGGTGGTTAACGTCACATATTTATGCACAATGGCTAATCGTGACACAACATGGCGATGAAGTCAAGGATAGTCAATCGTTGATCAACATGTTGCCCATTTTAGAGGACTTTCACCCCAAGCATTGGTGACTGGGTCCTATTTTACTAGTAAAGTGGAACTGGTTTACCGCAGTAAACAAGTGCTGCTTACTTCCCGGGGTTCCCACGGGGATACAGAACCAACTGAGCAGAAAGAGTCATATATTCAGCCTAAAGGTGCCTCTGTGCACAAGACTTACGCTGAGGCGGCGGGGGGCGTCAAAACAGCACATGAGGTGTCTGCAATGGGCACACTGAGTGCCTAGTCCCCATTAGTCTCAGCTGACTCTGATTTACTGGATCCCGCTGATCCACTGAACAGCAAGACCTTCTGCCCTGACAAGGATATAGCGGTAATGTTGGCCACGCCGACAGGTCTGGGTGATAGCCTGCCCCAATCTTCAGACCACTGGGCCAGCACCACCACGACTACTAAAACACCCAACAAAAGAAAGAAAATAAGTCTGGAGCCTGAGGTGGAAACACAGGAGTTAGCGGATCAGGAGGGGTTCATTCACACTGTTGACAGACAGCCGAAAAAAAGTGAGGAACTGCCCCCCCCCCCCGACTCCTCTGCCTCCACATCCGGTTCAGGATCTGATCCAATCTCAGCCTCAAAGTTAATAACCGCACCTAGTATACCACCGCTCATGGAGAGACCCTGGAATAAAGTTGTAGCCAGTAATACAAACAATCTTAATCAAAACTCTAACATCAATAGGGGGAAACGGACTCTACCCGCTTCCACCAGTGCCGTAAGCAAAAACGGTGGTAGGAACAGCCACAGAGACAACAAAGATCACAGTTCCCCTAGATTTGTAGTTGTAGTCACCAGGGTTCACCCCGACACGCCCAGGGAACTCATTAATCAGAGGCTGCAGAACTGCAAATGGGAAAGATTTACGTCAAAGGCCACAGGCAAGGCGACGTGGAAAATAAAAGCCGTATGCCCCAATTAGGAAACCAAATCAGGAATACTAGCCAACGGAATAATCATTAACAATAGACGGCACGTTGTGGAAGAATACAGATATACCCCTCCCCCGATTCAGTGCCACAAATGTCAGAAGTTCGGACACATGGCCAACAAATGCTGAGGGATCCTAACCTGCATGAAATGTGGAAGTAATCACCTCAGCAAATCGTGCAGATTAGAATCCCCTCCTGCCCCAATTGTAAAGGAAACCACTCAAGCAGCTACCGAGGATGTCCCCATTATAAGAAGGTTAAACAAGCATAGAACTAAAAAACCTACACCTTACCAAGCCTGAAAACGCCTCATCCCCTCATGCCGTCTGCTCCCTTATCGCGGGCGCACTCTTCTCAGTTTTACAAAAACATGTCAACACCAATCTGGGTGACATCTGCCAAGATGTCAGCCGATCCGCGTCCCGACTCTTCAAGACCCAAATCTCCGAATCTTTAGTAAAAGCCGCTATCAACACTAATTAAAACTACCGACTATGCGTATCGGAACATTGTAACTAAATATCAACCCCACCATGAATAAGTTACAAATAGCCGTGTGGAACGCTAGTAGCGTTAATAAAAAACTTCAAATGAGCCGATACTTCGAAGATACAGACATTGTCTGTATCTGCGAAAGTTGGCTACAACCCAGCAAAAATTTTTCAGTTAGCGGGTTCAGCACTATAAGAAGAGACCGACAAATCACTAAAGGTGGAGGCGTCGCTCTTCTAATAAAGCAGAACATCAAAACTAAAACAATAAAAACAAATCACCTCGATGCAGAGGTGATTGCAACTGAAATCACAGTCGACAATAAAAACATCGCTATTGTCTTATTATAACGACCCAAGCAAAATTGTTTCTGACACTGTCTGATTTCTTTACGAGGAAATACAAACACTGCATTTTCCTCGGCGACTTCAATGCCAAACACCTGTACTTTGGCTGCAACAAAACCAGCCCCAACGGTGAAGCCCTACTCGAAATAACATAAAAAAACATAACCTCCATGTGGTTATGAACTCAGCAACCTATATCAGTAACAACCCACTATTCTCATCTGATATCCTCGATCTAATTATCGCCAGTGATTCCCTGATAAACCACATCGATGACCATTGGGTCGGCGATGATGACTTAGGCAGCGATCACCTCCCGGTCCATGCCTCACTGCAGCTAGGCAATGGCCCACTCAGGTCCCCCCCCCCCCCCACTCCCCGCAGAAATTTTAGAAAAATTAATTGGAACCTCTATCGTGACATCGTCGATGTCAAACTCACAACCCCCCCCCCCCCCCCCCCCCCCATCCAATGCAGCGGAACTCGAAACCCAATACGAGTGCATGAAGAAAATCATTAACTCAACCCTAAACGAAATATGCCCAAAAGAAGTGCGCCCCTGGAGAAATACTATCTCAGGCGATACACTCTCACTAATCAAAACTAAACGGAAAGCTCTTCGAGCTCTTAAAACCGAAACTGACCCCGGTAAGAAAGCTGACCTCAAAAAAAACATACAACCGCCTTCATGGCGAGGTCAAAAAAGCCCTTCAAGCTGAAAAACAAGCCAACTGGGAAAAGGCAACAGCCGATCTAAACGGAGTCCAGGATGCCAAAAAATTCTGGGACTCTTTCAAAACCCTAACTGGGCAAAAAAACAAAAGCCGCAAAGCCGCAGGAAAACCTCTTAAGTAGGAAGACTGTTCCTTCACGCGCACCGACAAAGACAAGGCCGACACCTTTGCCGACCTCCTAAGAAAAACGCATCGCTCGCATCAAGGTGCGGGCAACGATGACGCCGCCATAAACGCCACTGATGATTTCATCAATGCACACCCTGATATCTACCGTGACCCCAAATTCGATAACGAGCCAGAAGACGGGGATGACGATGACCTCGTCATCCCCATCACTAGTGACGAAATCATCAACGTCATAAAAAATGCAAAAATTCTTCCTCACCCGGCGAAGACGAAGTAAGCTACAAAATTCTAAAATAAAGCCCAAATTCCCTAATCGAAAAACTAAAACTGTTCAACGCATGCCTCACCCATGGCTACTTTCCCAAATGTCGGAAAAAAGCCATCGGTGTCATGATACCAAAACCGAACAAGGACCCCTCCGATCCAGCCAGCTACCACCCAATCAGCCTACTCAGCTGCATTGGTAAGACATTCAAACGAATCCTTACCAATCGGTTCAGGGGGCACCTTGAAGACAACGATTTTTTTAATAAATGGCAAAGAGCCTATAGAAACCGCAAAGAAGGCATCGAATATGTCTACCGACTAGTTACCCAAATGAAAACCGCTATCAACAATCAGCAAATAGGCGCGGCAGTCCTGCTAGACGTCGAAAAAGCCTTTGACTCCGTCTGGCACAATGGAATGCGCTACAAATTATCAAAAATGAAACTCCAATAAACTGCTCAGATTACTATCCTCTTTCTTAAATGATCGCGAAATTAAAGTCAGAGTGAACAATGAAATGTCTGACAGTGTCCCCCCTTGAAGCAGGCACCCCCAAGGATCCGTCCTAAGCCCCCTCCTTTACATCTTCTATGTTAATGACCTTAACTTCTCAAAGGATCGTGTTCAAGTCTCCCAATTCGCGGATGATAAGGGCCTCTGTGATTCTAACAATACGGCCAATCTGCTCCAAAACCCCTGCAACGCGCTCTCGATAACCTAGAACAATGGTGTGCCAAATGGAGAATTAAGCTAAACGCCAATAAAACCCAACGAATCACCTTTACTCGCAAGAAAAATAAACGGGATTTTGACCTAAAACGTATGGATAACATCCTCCAAGAATGCAAAGAGGCGAAATTCCTGGACATCACCATTGATCAAAAATTGTCCTTTAACACACCGACGACATGGCGAAAAAAGCCACTACACGCATTAACTTACTGAAAATGCTTAACGGAACTTCATGGGGAGCCAACCAGTCCACCCTTCTCAAACTATACAAAGCCTTTGTGCGCCCAGTACTCGAATACGGTGCAATCATACTAACTGACCTCAATCAAACTAATATGGGAAAACTCCAGAAGGTCCAAAATCACGCACTTAGAGTTGCCCTCCGCGCCTCATGGGACACACCCATCAAAACACTCCACGACAGGGCCGATATCCCCACCATTAAAGACCGCCTAGCCACTCTGGCCGCGAAAAATCATGACCGGTTAGCCAACAGCGAATTAATCTCCGAACTTGGAGCAATTTGCGAAAGCCGACAAAAGCCCAAAAATTGCAACCAAAACTAAGACCGCTCGAAAAAAACTAGGGAACGAGAAGGTGAACTAACAGGCAGAAAAACAGCTTAACTGTGGCCTTCTACCAGAAAGGGCTACCTTCACCGACTCAAGTAAAATTACATCAGGATTAAATATTGTTAAAAACTAAACAAATAGGGAATGAGAAGGTGAATAAACGGGCAGAAAAATAGCTTAACTGTGGCCTTCTACCAGAAAGGGCTGCCTTCACCGACTCAGCTTAAGATTAAACCTTAAAATTGAACAAAATGTGCTACTTTTATCTTTACAGTTTACATATTCTGGACTACTCGATCCGCAAGTATACAGAAGAAGTCTCCTTGGTTACGAATCGAAATTAAGTATTTTTATTGTTTACTAATCATATATATTTCATTTTCAGGTTATTTTATTCAACTTTGTGGGGAGTTAGTTTAGTATAGTAACTGGGACAAAGTTAGGAGGTCTTAAATAAAACTGTGAGCGCTAAGTTGTCGAACGGTTCGTCGTGTTGCCTTTTGTCGCGTGTTTACAGTTTTCCCTGTCCGATCGCGTAATTTTGTCTTGATGATGGCGAGTAAGTCTGTTCAGACGGAGGTAAGTATGGGGGTAAATACGTGTAATATCGCGGTCCAGGTCAACGGTGCCAACGGGGTAAGTATTGGTGTGCAGACAGAGGTCACTGGGGGTGTCGGTCAGAGCCGGGTTGGTGGGGCCACCGATGGCGATATTGGGCTTGAAGTTTGTAAACAGTGTTCTATGATGTATGGGGACTGTCGCTCGATGGGATATGGAGAGGTATGTGCAAACTGTCAGGAAATCCTCCGCCTACTTGAGACAATTGTTAAGTTTGAGGGGGAGATTGCTGAGCTGAAGGGAAAACTAGGTAGGGCGGGGCTGTCTGGAGTTACGCCTGTGAAAGTAGCTTTCCGAGAAGGATGGAAGGTTGTCGGTGGTTCCAAGAGGAAACATGGGGGTAGAACCTTTGATGTGAATGAGGTATGGTGATGAGGTGGGGGCTGCTAGAAAAGTACGCAGGACAGATGAGGGGGGGGGGGGGCAGCCGGAGCAATGCTGTAAAGCGTTTGGCATGGACTATCAAAAGTGGTAGGAAAGGGGGGCCAGAGAAGCAGGTAGATAGGGGTGTAAAGTCCAAAGGCAGAGGGGAGTGCAGCACCAGAAACAGATTTGATGTGCTCGATTCGGAAGAGACAGAGGAGGAGATGGAGGTAGCTGCAACAGATAGTAGCTTGGGGTCTAGGCCAGGAAAAAGAAGGAGGGATCCGGGAGAAGACCAGGGGAGTAGTCCAGGGAGTTCAGGGCCTGGAAAGAGACGGAGGGACAAGGATAGGAGTAATCCTAGGTCAAAGATACCGATACCGATATTGATTCCGAGTGGGGCTGTTGGAGAGGAAGAGGACGCTGTAAACAATAGGAGACTAGAGGAGATAAATAGGGCGAGGGCCAAAAGTAAGTTGGTGGTTGCGGGAAGTAGCATAGTTCGGGGGATCGACAAGGTTGTCTGTGGTCCGGACAGTAAAAATAGAACAGTTCTGTACTTTCCGGGGGCTAAAGTAGAGGACCTGCGGGATAGAGTGGACGGTATTGTTGCTGGGTCGGGGCCTGATCCGGTAGTGGTATTACATGTGGGGTCCAATAACATCAGGGAGAGGAAATCAGTTCGTTTGGTGGACACATACATGGACCTAATTAGTAAGCTACTTAGCAGGAATGCTCGGATCATCGTTTCAGGGGTGCTCCCCGTTATGGGTGGTGGGAATGAGAGGAACTCGCGGATTATGGCACTAACGAGGAGCTGGAAGAGCACTGCAAAGACTTGGGAATACATTTCGTTGACCACTGGGATTCATTCTGCGGACAAGGAGAGTTGTATGGGCGAGACGGATTGCATTTAAGTAGGATGGGTACAGACCTGTTGGGCCAAAAAATTTTACAGGTAGCTGGGCCTTTTTTGGAGAAAAGGGGGTAGGGGACCACAGCCGATAACCCAGAGGGGCTCAAATGCTGGGAACATAGGAAGAACAACAAACATGCACAATACAGGGACATACCAGGGTTATAATAATGTGCCAGTGATGACAAAAAAAAACAAAGATTCATTAAGTTTGGGTACTGCAACATCTAGGGTCTGCACAAGAATGTAAGCGAAATATCAACAATGATGGACGAAGGAGACTTCGATATAATGGGTCTAAGTGAGACGTGGATACGACGGGATGAGCGGGTTGATCAGATGAAGGGTTGCGTGTGGATAGGAGCTGGGCGAACTGAGGGTCAGAAACGGGGTGGGGGTGTTGGCATCTACGCTAAAGATGAATTACAGCCCTCCTTGATTACAGATCTCACAGAAGCAAGGACTCAGATTCCAGTATCCAACGAAATAGTCTGGGCAAAAATCAAGTTAGGAAGCAGGAGTGTTGCCGTTGGTGTTGTATACTTAGCAGTGGAGGGAAGTAAGCCCGAGTGGAATGATTCAATATATACAACTCTTAGATCGAATATCACAGAGCTTGGAAGCAGAGGGTTCAGTATTGTCCTAATGGGGGACTTCAATGGGCACATCGGTATAAGGAGGAGGGCATACAGGGAGGTGATAGGAAAATTAACACGAATGGGAGGAAGATGTTGGACCTATCAAAAGAGCTTGGTTTAAAGATCCTGAACAGGGATGCGAAATGTAAGGGTAAATGGACCTGGGAGAGAAACGATAAGAAAACAATAATTGATTATATACTCACTGACATTAGCGTATGGAGGGAGGTTATCGATGTAGAAATAGATGACGAGGGAAAAAATGACTTGGGTAGTGATCACAACCTGATAACAGTTAAGATTATGGGCAAAAAGACGAATAGAGACAGAAATACCTTCAAGGAAGTTTGGGGACTAAAACAAGGAGCCGACTGGAAGCAGTTACGGGAAAAACTAAAACCAAATCTTGAATGTATACCTAGGGATGCACATGTCCAGAGTATTTCAGATGGCATAGTAAATAGCCTAACAGAGGCAGGGAAGGATTGTATAGGAAGGGTGAGGGTCCCAACGAGAGAGCTTGGATACAGGGTTAACGAGGGACTGAAAAAGGCTATAAAAGAAAGGAAGGTAAAATGCGCTGCTTACAGAAGAAGTAGTAAGCTTAAAGGGGTGGATAACAATGACACGAGACTAATGAAAGGAGAATATGAACTGGCACGGAAAAAGGTGAATGAGATAAAGAATAATAATAGGAAGGAGCGCAATTGCAGTCTTACCAGAACAATAAAGAAAACGGGGGGTTCGAGCTCAAACGTATTTTGGAACTGGGTAAATAAACGGGGGAAAAGTAGTGTGCAGAGTATCAAAGTGGATGGGGAAAGTACAGGAGATAAAGGCGGTATCGCTTCAGAGTTAGTCAAGCACTGGGAAAAGATAAACGATAGGCGATGGGGCAGTGGGTCCCCACCAAAAAGAAATACACTGGTGGAGGAGAACCTATCCAATCGTGTATGTAGCGAAATAACGGCAGAAGAAGTGCGGAACGTGGTCTCGAAATTAAAAAATGGTAAAGCGGGAGGGACTGGTGAAATTCCGAACGAATTCCTCAAAAATGGAGGGGAGGCACTTATTGAAGTCCTGACAAACCTTTTCAACCTGGCTCTGCGAAAGCGAGAGGTCCCCAGAGAGTGGAGGGAAAGTAAGGTGTCGTTCATACACAAAAAGGGGGATAAGGAAGTTCTAGATAACTATAGGGGGATATCAGTTAGTAGTAACATCGGAAAAGTATTCTGTAAGGTCATATACGGTAGACTAGAGGAAGTTATTGAAGAAAAAGGTTTTTTAGGAGAAATTCAAAATGGTTTCAGGAAAGGACGAAGAGTCACTGATCACCTATTTACACTCACCCAACTGATAGAATCAACAAAGGCTGAAAAGAAAAAGATGTTTCTGGCATTTCTAGATGTGAAAAAAGCGTACGACCGAGTGTGGAGGGAAGGTATATGGCGAAAGCTCGAGGGCATCGGACTGGGGGGGGGGGGGGGGGGGGACTTTGTGGGAATCATGAAAGCACTGTATACAGATGTGCAAAGCCAACTCAGTCTAGGGAGTATCACTACAAAACGAGTCCCTATGGATATAGGCCTCAAGCAGGGGTGTATCTTTTCACCGATTTTGTTTGCATTGTATGTTAAAGATTTAGGGGACGAACTAATTCAGAGTGCGGAGGGGGTAAATGTTGGAGACATAAAGATACCAGGCTTATTCTTTGCGGAGGACATGGTGTTAATGTCTAGAACTGAACAGGGGCTAGAGAAACTGCTGGAAATTGTTGGTAGATATGGGAACACTTGGCGGCTCGAACTAAATGAAAATAAAAGCAAGGTAATACCCGTTGGACGCAAGGTAGATATGACGAAGAGATGGAGAGTGGGGGAGTTCTCAATCCCCGAAGGGGAAAGCAAACAAATCACTGTAGGAGAAACGGGAGAGTATGAGTATCTAGGGGTAAGCATAAATATAACGGGAAGAGGGGTGTACAGAAATTACTCAGCCAAACTGATTCTGAAGGGGAAAAGAATTCTGAACCAACTAAAACTTTTAGAGAAAAATAGTTTCAACAAGGTCTTTGTGGGGAAAACACTGTGGGAGAGGGTGGGTTTACCAAGTATAACGTATGGCACCGTCGTGATTCCATTAAACCAAACCGTTATTAAGAAGTTGGAAAGTACTCAGAATGATGCCGGCAGATGGATAACAGGGTCAAGTAATGCTGCAGCTTTGGAAGCAGTAAGGGGGGAGCTTGGGTGGATGAAAATCAAGGACAGGGTAGATTTGGGAAAACTGTGTTACTTTAACTACTTGAGAAACCTGCCTGACAACCGGTGGTGCAAATTGATGCTCGATACCATTTGGAATTCTAATATAGAAACGGGGTGGTCAAAACATGTGAGGGAACTAATGGACAATTACTCTATAGAGGTCACAAACATAGAAGTAGGAATGAAAGAAGGCAAAAGGTTTGTCAAAGAGAGAGTCATGGAAGATTGCAATCGAAACTGGCGAGCAGGGGTTAGCGTGAAAAGATCACTGCAGGGGTTACAATATAAAGAAAAGCCAGCTTTTGAGAAGTACCTAGATGGCACCTTTGGAGGGTCACTGCTGTTCAAACTGAGATCAAGATCACTGGAGCTTCAGGGAAAAATTTGGAGAGATGGGGAAAAGGGATGCCAAATGTGCCACTCTGGAGTAGTGGAGACCCTGGAACATTTTCTCTTGGAATGCCCACAGTATATACCTCATAGAATAAAATTTACTGGAAGAATAATGCAGAAGTGGGGTGAAGAAACAAAGGATAGATGGCTGAAGGGCGACACGAGGGAGAGGGTAGGAATGCTTATTGAAGAAATTGAAAAAGAGGAAGTGAGGGACACTATTAAGCAGTTTATATCTGAATGCTGGGAGGAGAGGAGGGGAAGAGGGGGTGGGTGCAGGGGGAATGATGGCCTTCTCTTATGAGGATCGCGACAAATCAGCGGCTGGCCAAAGAGTTATTATTATTAATGAAAACTAATTCTACCTTCTTTTAAGCAGGTACACAGAAGATGCTTTTTGACCAGCACCCCAAAAACCGCTACAGACAGTCTAACAGTTATGGAAATAATCACCCTCACGGTTCCTGAACATCCTCCACTCCCTCCCTAAAAGTGGTCGACCACTTTAAGGGAGGCGAGCGTTGGTCCTGCGTCCCGCCTCTGCCCCTTTTTGTAAGCGCAATGCGCATTTTTCTGTTCCAACCCAATAGGATTACAATGCAGGCCTGCCCCCGAACCAGGGAAGTTCGGGTCTTCTTCTTGGTGGTCCCCGAAAGGAGTCGTTGTTGTTTCCTTCAAAGACATCCCATCAAACAGAGACAGCCTGAGGCAGATTCTACTTGCCAGTGATGGCCATCACTTAAAATCATCTCCGAAGTGGCACACTATACTTGCCCGAAAATCCAGATCGACTGCACCCTCGGGGAGAGGTAGTACCTTTGTGAGAGGACCCAACCTCTCACACTGGTCCTCACCCGAGGGTTCAACCGACATCAGTCAAAGAGACCATCACGCCGCAACCGGTGACACCTGCCGAGTACCTGAACCTGTTCCTCCTTCAACACAAGTAGACATGTGGAAATTAGTCATTTACAGTCAATGAGGGTCGAAAGGGGCTTATTCCCCATACCGTCCCTGCGCGCCTTCGGCGCGTTAAGCCATTCCATTCGACCTGATCACATACATGACAGTTGATAGTTTTTAATCAGACGAGGTTCTGAGAGAGTGATTATCATCATATCTCAAAGAGTAACTTATACAACACATACACACCTAGTCTGTTTTAAATTCTAAAACTACTCAAACTAACTAAAATTAATTTAATCATGGCCAGCATCAACTCAACCAGCATTATTAAGCCAGCCAGCTTCATTACCAATGGAAGAAAGAAGGGAGAGACCTGGGAGGAAAAGGAGGAAAGGGAGAGGAAAGAAAGGAGAGAGAGAAGGAGAGAACAGCTCGCCGAGAGTCGGTCACTGGATCAAGCAAGGTAAGTTCTAATGGCAATACTAAGGGGGCGGGGGGGGGGTCCCAATTTGAAATGTTACAGAAATTTATGGAGGATAGAGAGAAGGAGAGGGCCGAAAATCGGGAGGACAGGATGAGGGAGAGGGAGGAATGGCGGCTGAGGTATGCTGAAATGGAGAGAAAGCATGCCCAGCAGGAGGATACTATTGCAAAACTCAAGAGAGACATGGCCGAAGAGAGATTAGTCGCTAGCGAGAGGTTTGAGAGAATGACAAACCAAATCAATATCCTGTCAGCCCAACTGGGTTTGCAAAAACAGTCTAATGTGCCAGATAGCTGTGCTACATTGGAGGAAACTACATTGGGGGATGTTCCTGCAGCCACTGTGGCTTCTGTTGGGTCACCTCCTTGTAGCCCAATCAAGGTCGTTGCAATTGCTGAGGTCCATGCTGAAGCTGAAACTGAAGCCTTGGATAACTCATTCATAAGAGAAATTCTACCCACCGATCTCCAGATGGCTACTCCTGAGAGACTTGTCCCTGATGAGTTGTCATCTGGTCGGGGGAATATAGTTCCCACAAATAAAGCTTTTCGAGGATCCAGCTGATCCCTGCTCTCTGGGTACCATCTGCCCATTCAAGAATCTGGAGACTATGCTCGCCACTCCGCTGGAAAGTGCTCCTAGAAGTATTGCGACCCCGTCTCGCAACAAAAAGCAAAAGAAAGAAATCAATAGACCTAGAGAGTGAGTTGGTGGAGGTGGTGGACGGACAGGGCTTTTTTCACACCGTTGACCGGCAGGTCAAGAAAGTGAGGAACTACCCTCCATCCACCCCTTCACCCAAAGCACTCCATACAAACAATGAACTTCAACCAAATCAGCCAGGCCCCCTCCCACTCATGGAAACACCCTGGACAACAGCGGTCAAAAGGAAGAAGGTAAATACCAACATGACAACCAACAACCAAAATCAAAAGGGAGGGAAAAATCAGAAGGGAGGGCAAAATCCTAGCACCCCCGCCAACTGTACTAATAACAAAACCAACAGCACCAGGAAGGGCAGGGGGAACAACCCGCCTAACCTCAGTGCAGTTATAACTAGGGTCCATCCCGACACACCCAGAGAAGCCATTAACCTTAGCATAAATAACTGCAAATGGGAGAGATTCCACTCCAAAGCCACGGGCAAGGTCACGTGGAAAATTAAAGTTACCTGCCCCAACAAGGAAACTAAAGTAAAAATAATCACACAGATGGGATCCACATCAATGGCAGGTGGTACGCCGGGGAGGAATACAATACCTCCCCAGCGCCCATACAGTGCCACAAATGTCAAAAGTATGGCCAACAAATGCAGAGGGAAACTAACCTGCATGAAATGCGGAGAATCACACCTCACCAAGTCATGCAGGCTAAAGTCCTCCTCTTGCCCCAACTGTAAAGGGAGCCATCCTAGCAGCTACCGGGGGTGTCCTCATTTTAAAAAAGTAAAAACCGCCATCCAGCTGAAAAACTTAAATCTCATCAAGCCTGAAAATGTGTCATCTCCTCATACTGTCAGCTCCCTTATCGCCGGATCCCTTCACTCAGTACTAAGCAAACACGCCAAAACCAATCTGTCTGACATCTGCCAAGATGTCAGCCGAACGGCGTCCAGACTTTTCAAGACGCATATTTCGGAATCACTAATCAAAGCCGCTATCAGCTCAGACTAAAGCACATGTCTAACCAATATCTAAAGCACCGCCACTAATTCCCGACCCCCGTCATGAATAAGCTACAAATAGCCGTGTGGAACGCTAGAAGCGTTAATAACAAAAAACTCCAAATGGGACGATACTCCGCAGATACAGACATTATCTGCATCTGCGAAAGTTGCCTTCAACCCAGCAAAAACTTCTCAGTAAGCGGGTTCAGCACTATTAGAAGAGACCGACTAATCACCACAGGTGGCGGGGTCGCTCTTCTATTAAAGCAGAACATCAAAACCAAAACCATGAAAACTAATCACCTCGATGCAGAGGTGATTGCTACTGAAATCACTGTTGACAATAGAAACATCGCGATTGTTTGTTATTATAACGACCCAAGCAAAATTGTTTCTGACACTGTCTTTGAATTCTTTACGAGGAAATACAAACACTGCATCTTCCTCGGCGACTTCAATGCCAAACACCTGTACTTTGGCTGCAACAAAACTACCTCCAACGGTGAAGCCCTCCTTGAAATCACGAAAAAACATAACCTTCACGTGGTTATGAATGACATCTCAGCCACGTATATCAGTAATAACCCATTATTCCCATCCGAAATCCTCGATCTAATTATTGCCAGCGACTCTGATAAACCACATCGATCACGCGCTTAGAGTTGCCCTCCGCGCCCCACAGGACACACCCATCAAAACACTCCACGACAGGGCCGATATCCCGACCATTAAAGACCGCCTAGCCACCATGGCCGCGAAAAATCATGACCGTTTAGCCGACAGCGAACTAATCTCCGAACTTGGAACCATTTGCGAAAGCCGACAAAAGCCCAAAAATTGCAACCAAAACTAAGACCGCTCGAAAAAAACTTGGGAACGAGAAGGTGAACTAACAGGCAGAAAAACAGCTTAACTGTGTCCTTCTACCAGAAAGGGCTGCCTTCACCGACTCAACTAAAAGTACATCACGATTGGATACTGTAGATCTCATTTCCGGCCGGGGGGGGGGGGGGGGGGCTCGATCCACACGGGACGCTCGCGATACCAGGCTAGAGCGTTTTGTGTTGGCTGGGCCTCCCCGGCTGCAGGTGGGATTTGCAGACTCTAATTATGATCCAAAATAAACTCAAACGAATCTAAATATGGTCGAAACCAGCGAAGGGCATAACAGAAACACCCTCAGGTGTGGTTTAGTGTCTAAACCTGTTACCCTCCCGCTACAAACTCACTATCACCCTAAGAAGGTGATCTAACAGGCAGATTAACAGCTTAACTGTGATCACAATTAAAACATAATGTGCTACTTTTACCTTTTTTTATTTTTACATATTCTAATGAAAACTAATTCTGCCTTCTTTTAAGCAGGTACACAGAAGATGCTTTTTGATCAGCACCCCAATAACCGCTATGGACAGTCCAACCGTTATAGAAACGATAACCCCCATGGTTCCTGAACATCCTCCACTCCATCCCTAAAAGTGGTCGACCACTTTAAGGGAGGCGAGCGTTGGTCCTGCGTCCCGCCTCTACCCCTTTTTGTAAGCGCATTGCGCATCGTTTTGTCCCAACCCATTAGGATTACAATGCAGGCCTGCCCCCGAACCAGGGAAGTTCGGGTCTTCTTCTTGATGGTTCCCGAAAGGGGTCGTTGTTGTTTCCTTCAAAGACATCCTATCAAACAGACAGCCTGAGGCAGATTATACTTGCCAGTGATGGCCATCACTTAAAATCTTCTCCGAGGTGGCAGTCTATACTTGCCTGAAAATCCAGATCGACTGCACCCTCGGGGAGAGGTAGTACTTTTGGGAGAGGACCCAACCTCCCACACTGGTCCTCACCCGAGGGTTCAACCGACATCAGTCAAAGTGATCATCACGAGGCAACCGGTGACACCTGAACCCGTTCCTCCTTCAACACGAGCAGACGTGTGAAAATTGATCATTTACAGTCAATGAGGATCGAAAGGGGCTTGTTCCCCATACCGTCCCTGCGCGCCTTCGGCGCGTTAAACCATTCCATTCGGACCGAGACATTACCTACTCGATCTTGAGTCGATAAGCTATCACAATACTTCAGAATGCGACCATACAGGACTTCCAATGCCAGTTGGCAGAGAAATCGCAGCCTAAGACGGGGCCAACCCTATCACAAGCGAATCCGCATGCCAAATATTGACACCTCCACTGACCACCAAGAAGGCCTTATTAAACAACGGAAGGAATATGCGGAATCTTGGAAGGAGTATGTCCAATCTTCAGAATGGACGTATATAGTTCACCCACCCACTGTCAAGGGTTTTCCTGGTGAGGAGGATCTACTCTCCAAATTACAAGATAAAGCAAATGAGGACTCCAACCTAATCCAAGAATGCATCTTGTCTCACCTTGATGATTGGGCACAACAGGCACCAGCTTCACCACTTACAGAAGATGAGAGAATTGCCGCTATGGCCACCAAAATCTCCATCATGGTTGCACAGTCTCTCCTGCAGTAGACACAGCCACAGGCAACTTCGTCAACGGCCACTAACGTTTAGAAGCACGACAATAACATCAACGGCTCTTTTCAGGGCCACCAAATTACTTAAAAGAGTAACTTATCACAAACACACTGTGTATGCTCTATATTGGACATCACCAGAAGGATGACTCCTTCGGTTCACCCCATAATATGACTATGTGTTCTTATATGGGTGTCTAAAATGGGTGTGAGTATCCTACTTGCATACCCCAATCAGGGCACTCACGATGCCCCTGTGAGTTTTGTCCAAATGTAATACTAATTGCGCCAATGTCTGATTACACAACATAGGCGGCGCTAAAGGTAGACAAAACCACAACGTTCCTCCCCAAGGAGCGTTAATCTCCGCCTCATCGCGGAAAGGGGAATTACCTGAACCCTTTAACTCATGTATATATGAGAAAAACAGTACACAATACTCCATTGTTACATATATCACATTACTAAACCACTTTGAAATAGTGATACGTACTATTACAATATCATGAATGCCTAATAATCAGACTGAGCAGGCATTTGCGCCCGATATATCAGCAGCAGCCACGATTGCTTCTTTGGTCTTGAACCAAACACTGATCTATCGTGGATGTTGACCTACTCATGTACGCTGTGGCTCTTAATTAACCTTAACACAGTACGTGTGCCACCCGTCTGATTTCAGTCTTTTAAATGTATCGTTATCTGTATTGAGTACGAGAACTAGTCGTTTGCGGAACACACTTAACGGTCACGGAATAACTCGTACGTAATGCAAAGACTCCCACGGTTGCTACCGGCAGCTCTTTGATGCCTGCCCCCCCCCCCCCCCCCCCCCCCCACACACACACACACACACTTCACACAAGCACAAATCAACTTACTGGCATGGCCTCAGTTAGAACAAGTACAGTGTTTGTTGTTTTTAAGACAAACTACTGATATGTTTTTAAAGCATAAATCAACTTATTAGCATGGCCTCAGTTAAAACAACTTTTTTGCTTGTTGTTTTTAAGACACTCAACTTACAGACAACAAACACTGTTGTTGTTGTTGAAGACATATCAACTGCTGATTAATTACCAAATCAAAAAGACTGTAGCTTGCAATAATAGAGTAATCAGCCCTCAGATATGTGTAAGCTGTGAACATCTAAATGTACATATATAGAGCCATGGCAATGTTTAGTCAGAGTTACACATTCAGCGATTGACAGTCGTACTGATCGGACGTGTCTGTGAAAGCTCCTGACTGAACACATCTCACAGCTTGGATATTAACAAAGCCTATTGTTCTCTGTACCACTTCTGTGCACTCTAGTGTAATTTTGTAAGCGTTTATCTTTAACTCTATTTTCTGTCTGCTTTTCTCTGTTAAAACTAAAAACGAATATTTAAGTCAATACAATTAAATTAAAATCTTTAATAACTTAAAAAATAAAATTTAGAATTTTAGAATTATTTACAAATAAAAATAATGGATAAACAAAGTCAAGCTCAGTTAAACAGTTCTGCCTTTAATTCTGGTAGTCTGAGCAACAGTGGAAATTCCACTAATACTGATATGACATCGATGATGTCGATGATGTCTGGCTTCCAGAAAGAAATAGCCAGATTAAATGACACCATAGAGGGTTTGCGGTCAGAGCTTCAAGCCCAGAAGCGGCAGGCAGATAAAGAAAAGGCTGAATTGAGAAGGGAATTGGAAAAGGCAATTCTGAAAGCCAAACCAGGTAAGGAGGACCATGCTCCTCCAGTAACTGATTTACCATGTATTGACGCTGCTACAGAAATGAGAAGACCTGCATCCGCCGGCTCATTGCGGGGGATATCTGAAATAGATTCAGATCTAATTACCCCCAGCCAGGATAACTGGCTGCGTTCCATAGTAGAAGAAGCTACCAACACGGTCGCAGTTTCCCCGGCCGTGGCGGTTGAAATTCAATTGGATAAAAATTCAGCTAAAGTCCCCAAATCGCAGCGACAGAAAAAATCACCAAACCAAAATCGATCGAAAAGGAAACTCTCCAATGAGTTCCGTGAAAATGATGAAACCGTGGACGTCGAAGACGAAAATGGTTTCTGTATGACTATTGATCGGCATGTCAAGAAGACAAAAATCATCAAGAAAAATTCACAGAGCACCGCTACTGAAAAGGACTCGGTGGTGAAACCAAGAAATGGGGACTCTGTTAACGCAACAGAGTCTACATCGCCGGAAATAGTGAATGCGACAGCTAGCCCAACCGATAGAGCGACGTACGCCGATAAAGTAAAAGCCAAAACGCCCCCTAAGGTGACCAATAAAACCAACAAGACACAGGGCCACCCGCAACCAAACCCCTGTGTCGTAATCACACGCGTCCACCCCAAAACGGAAAAAAACTCGATTGATAAAGTCCTTCCAGGATGCTCGTGGGAGAGACTAATCTCCAAAGCCACGGGTAACCATACTTGGAAAATAAAAGTAAAATGCCCTAATAGAGCAACGAAATTAAATTTGATAAGCAAAGGGGTAACTATTAATGGCAAAAAATACGAAACCGAGGAATATCGTGTTCTTCCGCAACCCGTTCAGTGTCAGAAATTTGGGCACTTGTCACACAAATGCAACGGGGAGCAACGATGTATGAAATGCGGTGACAAACACATCGCGAAGGCATGTAGTGCTAAAACTCTGAAATGCCCGAATTGCGGTGGTCAACACCCCAGCAACTACCGGGGTTGTAGCCACTTCAAAAAAAGTTAAAACAAACATCCAGCTTAAAGCTCTAAATGTAAGTAATGTTGAGAACTCATCTTCCCCTTATTCCACGTGTACTCTAATGGCTGGCTCTATTTTCAGCATAATGAAGAAACACTTGGACACCAGTCTTTCGGACGTTTGCAAAGAGATTAGTAAAACAGCCTCTAAGTTATATAATACTCAAATATCTCACACGCTATTAGAAGCGGCCGTCAACAGAATATAATTATGTAACAATATTACAAATAGTAATTAAACTTAAATAAACTTAGTACAGTTATTTCTAAACCATTCATGGACACACAAAAAATAGTCCAGTGGAACGCTTGAAGCGTTAATCAGAAAACTTTGCAAATGTCACATTATTTAAAAAATACGGACGTAATTGGAATTATCGAAACCTGGCTTAAACCAAACAAACAATTCTCGTTATGTGGTTTTGATATTATTAGAAGAGATCGCCCCGCCCAAAAAGGCGGCGGTATCGCTCTGCTAATAAGGCAGGAGATTAAATACAAATCAATACCATGCGACCACCTCAATGCTGAAGTGATTGCAGCTGAAATTGAACTTGACCACAAACACGTGGCCATCATATCATATTATAATAAGCCGCAAGCAACAGTAGACAGTAAAGTATTTGAATTTTTTACCAACAAGTACAAGCACTGCATATTCTTGGGTGATTTCAATTCCAAACACCAGGTATTCGGTTGTCATAAGACTGAGCCTAATGGTGACGCCCTTTTCCACATCATTGAAGAACTCGATCTATTCGTGGTAAATAACGATCAAGACGTAACATACATAAGCAACAACCCACTCCATCAAAAAGATATCCTAGACTTGATTATCACCAGCAAATCACTAACCAGCCAAATGCAAGACATATTTGTAGGAGATGATGATCTAGGCAGTGATCACCTGCCGGTTCACGCCACTCTGAAATGTAATACTGGTCCCGCAAGGTATCCTCCCGTGAATAGGAGGAACCTATCAAACATTGACTGGATCCTCTTCAGAAACATTATCGAAGTAAAAATAAAGGCAAATGACCCCTCAAATGTTCATGAACTAGAAAAAGCCTGCACCCACCTTAACGAGGTTATCAACAGTACACTAGATGAAATCTGTCCCAAGCAAACAGTAAAGACGCGGATAAAAAGAATAACCCAAACAACTCTTCAAATAATCAAACAAAAAAGAAAAGCCTTCCGGGCTTACCAATCAGAGAATGGTCAAATGAAAAGAGCAGAACTTAAAACCGCGTATAATCGCCTTCATGGGGAAGTAAAAAAGGCCATAGCTAACGACAATCGCGTGAGATGGGAAAAAGCAACCGAAAACCTAAATGGGCTGAGAGAACCTAAGAGGTTCTGGGATACATTTAAAACTCTTACTGGCCAAAAGAGCAAAATTGCCAAAAATAATGCGCTAAAGACTAGCGACGGATCTATGGCCATAGACAAGGCAAAGGCCAGTGCTTTTGCCGAACTTCTAAAGAAGGCACATCGTCCACGAGAAGGTAACAGATATGACAACGATCTTAAGGTACGAGTAAATAAATTTGTCCAAGATAACAACTCAATCTTCAATGAACCGAACTTCGACCAAAGGCATGAAGACGGGGACGACCATGAATTAACCGAACCAATAAGCGTAGAAGAGGTCATGGGTATAATCAGAAAATGCAGGTCATCTTCGTCCCCAGGAGAAGACGAAGTCTCTTACAAAATAATGAAACAGTGTCCCAACATCTTCTACTGCAGACTTACCAAACTCTTAAACTGCTGTCTCTCCTGTGGGTACTTCCCAAAATGCTGGAAAGTGGCCACGGGAGTCATGATACCTAAACCCGACAAAGACCTTACCAACCTTTCTAACTACCGCCCAATCAGCTTGCTTAGCTGTGTTGGGAAAATATTTGAGCGGATTCTCACTACGAGACTTCGCAGCTATCTCGAATCAATCAACTATTTCAACAAATGGCAAAGAGCGTATAGGAGTCAGAAAGAGGGAATCGAACACGTATATAGACTGGTCGATTATATGAAAACAGCATTTAGTCAAAACGAAATCGGAACCGCGCTTTTCTTGGATGTAGAAAAAGCGTTCGACTCGGTATGGCACAATGGCGTGAGATATAAACTAGCGAAAATGAGATTACCCACTAAAATTCTAAGGATCATATCATTTCTAACTGACCGAAAAATCAAGGTGAGGCTTAATCGCGAGGTGTCAGAGGAAGTAATACTCGAAGCGGGAACACCACAAGGGTCGGTTCTAAGTCCGCTTCTTTTCATAATATATGTGAATGATATAGAAAAAGTAGGGAAAAACTTTGTTGAACTATCGCAGTTCTCAGACGACAAAGGCATTTGGACAGCCAGCAAGTCCAGAAACATAAAAATCGTCTACAGGATAACATTCGCGATCTTGAGAGCTGGTGTGCCCTGTGGCGCATCAAACTCAATGCCGCCAAAACTCAAAAAGTTACGTTCTTCAAAAGGCAAAGGAAAAAACCAGTCCCGAGTATCGATCTCCAGTTATACGATCACAAACTAGAAGCAAACAAAGAGGCCAAATTTTTGGGATTTATCCTAGATACCAATCTCAGTTTAAACAGTCACGTAAACTCCATTACGGTTAGAGCTACCAAACGTATCAATTTTCTGAAGATGATCAGAGGTAGAAACTGGGGAGCAAACAAAGATGTGCTTCTCAAGCTCTACAAAACATTTATACGTCCGGTACTAGAATACGGTGCCATAATAACAAGCGACCTAAGCAAAACCAACATTCAGAAGCTACAGAGGGTTCAAAATTATGCCCTGCGAGTGGCACTATGCAAACCGAAATGGACACCGATAAAGGAACTTCACGAGCTAGCAAAAATAGAAACTATTGATACGCGATTAAAAGACCTACAAAACAAAATCCTCAACAGACTCCAAGATAGTGAATTGATGGTTGAGCTGAACGAACACCGATCCCTTAACAGAAAAACAAAATAAGTTTCCAGAAAATAAAAAAGAAGAAAAAAAAAAAAAAAAAATAAAATAAAATAAAAATTATACAATATAACTAAATCGCGTGGAGTCAGTGAGGATTGCCTCGCTACTCATTGGGAACTTTGGGATAGAGTCTGAGGACTGCCTCGCAACTCTGCTGAAGCGCGATTGAAACGCGTTTAATAAGATCTATATAACAAAACCCTCCACATACTCCAGGATAGTGAATCAATGGTGAAGCTGAACGAACACCGAACCCTAAACAGAAAAACAAAATAATCCACAGTAAATTAAAATTACTCAATAGAATTAAACTGCGTGGAGTCAGTGAGGATTGCCTCGCTACTCATTGAGACCTTTAGGATTGAGTCTGTGAGGATTGCCTCGCAACTCTGCGTGTGGGGAGTGGGCTCCGAAGAAACACACCCCTTACCCCATCCATAGCAACAATCACACAACAGGCACAATATACAATAGCGGATACCTATCTTTCTCTCTACCTATAACTTTTCTAACTGAACATTCTCAAATTTTCTTGCAACACTCTTATCAAGAAGACGCATGGAAATGGTAGACAAAGCGTAGGAGGAATTGGTGCAACCTACCTTTCTGCAACATATACAAGAAACCACCAAACGCTAGGCAAGGATTGAAACAAGCTTGTCTGGATGGGAACGAGTGTACATTTGATATAAATAAACATTTGAATAAAGATTTAACAGCCCTTTTAAGGGCTTGAGGGTGTGTGTCAGTGAGAGGTTTTTTTTTTGGGGGGGGGGGGGTGGAGGAGGTCATTTGGAATTCCCGAAGGATAACCAGATACCTCAAATCACATACGGCATCCTATCTCCCAGAAGGCTTGATGGATGACTCCCGGTCTTTCAAAACTAAACTGTTGGAGCTTTCTCCACTTCTTTTTTATAACCGCTATGGTCATATTCCGGGGCCGCTACCAAACCGGCGTTGCTGTTTGGTTTTATATATGGATATAGGCCTCAAGCAGGGGTGTATCTTTTCACCGATTTTGTTTGCATTGTATGTTAAAGATTTAGGGGACGAACTAATTCAGAGTGCGGAGGGGGTAAATGTTGGAGACATAAAGATACCAGTCTTATTCTTTGCGGACGACATGGTGTTAATGTCTAGAACTGAACAGGGGCTAGAGAAACTGCTGGAAATTGTTGGTAGATATGGGAACACTTGGCGGCTCGAACTAAATGAAAATAAAAGCAAGGTAATACCCGTTGGACGCAAGGTAGATATGACGAAGAGATGGAGAGTGGGGGAGTTCTCAATCCCCGAAGGGGAAAGCAAACAAATCACTGTAGGAGAAACGGGAGAGTATGAGTATCTAGGGGTAAGCATAAATATAACGGGAAGAGGGGTGTACAGAAATTACTCAGCCAAACTGATTCTGAAGGGGAAAAGAATTCTGAACCAACTAAAACTTTTAGGGAAAAATAGTTTCAACAAGGTCTTTGTGGGGAAAACACTGTGGGAGAGGGTGGGTTTACCAAGTATAACGTATGGCACCGTCGTGATTCCATTAAACCAAACCGTTATTAAGAAGTTGGAAAGTACTCAGAATGATGCCGGCAGTCACGTAAACTCGATTACGGTTAGAGCTACCAAACGTATCAATTTTCTGAAGATGATCAGAGGTAGAAACTGGGGAGCAAACAAAGATGTGCTTCTCAAGCTCTACAAAACATTTATACGTCCGGTACTAGAAAACTAAACTGTTGGAGCTTTCTCCACTTCTTTTTTATAACCGCTATGGTCATATTCCGGGGCCGCTACCAAACCGGCGTTGCTGTTTGGTTTTCTTTTCTCTTCTTCCCTTAAACTTGCCATCGCACAACATTACATTTTGGCTCGCCACCATGGTGGGAATCAAACCTCTACCATCGCCGAACTGGAACCGAATAGAGCTCGCTCTCTAATAGTTTTAAAGGCGTTGAGGGATTGAGTATTGACCATCTAACACTGCAACGTAAACTGCCGGGTATTCTAACCGCGTGCACAACCCCCTCAGACTCCATTTTGGGCAATAGGAAAGCTAGGCCTGTGTGATCCAAGGGAAAAAAATAAGGTTAACCGGGTCGCAAGGGATTTGTAAATCCCACATCATCCCTGCGCGCCTTCGGCGCGCTAAAACCTTTCATTCATTCAGTCAGAGTTACCAAAATGGCACACCTCCAACGTGTGGAGTATGTACAGTCTCAAAGGGTGGAATGCAGGTTCTGTTTAATGGTTACAGAAATAGACTGAATAACCGTAGAAAGTCATGTGTGCACTGGAAATGTGTTGACTCTGGTTGTAATGGAAAATGCACAACTGTAGATGATTTTGTCAGAAACGTAACTTCGCATACCACCCACAAGAGCAGGAAGACGTTAATAAATTTTTAAAAAATCTGCGTCAGCGTTCTCAGTGAAACTGCGCCGATCCAAACTGTTTACGACGAAGAAATCAGTACTATTCAACGAGACTTGGCTATTGACATTCCATCATATACAAATTTAAAGAGTGGGTTGTATAAGAGACGAAGAAAAACTACACCAGCCCTTCCAACTTCACTTTCAGAAGTGTACCTACCTGATAGATGGTGTGTAACACTGGATGAGCTACGATTCCTGTGTATCAATGATGGTGATGATGAAAGGATTTTGTGCTTTGCTACAGATGAAAGCCTTAAAATTATGCAGCAAGTGTCAGCGCTGTGTATGGATGGTACGTTCTATTCTTGTCCCCCATTGTGGGATCAACTGTATGTTATTCATGGACTTGTGGGTACTAAAATGTCCCAGCTTGCATTCTGCCTTCTTCCTAATAAACAGTGTGGTACATGTGTGCGTTTGTTTACACAACTTAAAGCTGTGGTGCAAGAGGTGACTGGCCATGAGTTACTTCCCGAGGTCATTCAAACTGATTTCGAAATGGCAGCAATAAGAGCAGTACAACAGACATTTCCCAATTGTGACACTCGAGGCTGCTTTTTTCTCTATACACAGGCTATATGGAAAACTGTTCAGAACTTGGAAATGGTTAACCGGTACCGGGACAACGAGGAAGTCCATAAATGGGTGCGTCGTGCAGCTGCACTGCCACTTTTACCAGTTCAACAGGTTCAAGATGTGTGGATTGAAGCGATGGGTGATTCACCAGATGTAGTGCAAGTAACGGCATTTAATGACTATATGGTTGAGAATTGGGTTGATGAGGAGGCTCGTTTTCCTCCACCAATTTGGAACCAACACAGTAACATTGGTCCTAGAACCAACAACCATCTAGAGGGATGGCACTGTCACCTCAATAAGACTGTCCAACGTGCTCACCCCAACATATTTGCTTTTGTAAATGTGCTTCAAAGACTTGAAAAAACACAGAGAAACAAACTTGGCCAGTATATGCATGGTGCACGTCCTCCTCCGCGAAAACGACAATACCGTGAGCTTGATCAGAGACTTCTAAGACTCAAAGATCAGTTATCTTTAGGACAAAAGTCGCCAAAGCAGTTTCTTGATGCAGCTGGGAACCTGGTAAAATTGGGATGTTAACTTGCAATAAGTAAAGTACTGTGTTTATAAATTTTATATTTCATCGAGCTCTCCATGGAATAATAGCAGACTGGTGCCATCAGTGAAGCGTAACAAGTTACATATTTGAGTAAAAATTCTATATAAAGTGTCACCCACATATCTCACCTCTGTACGAAAGTTGGACTTGCCAACTTTGTTCTCAATAAAGTTAAAAAGTTCCTCCCCCATAATGTGATGAAAATGTTATATTTTACTCTGATACAGAGCCATTTCATCTATGGAATTCCCTTATTGGGGTGCGACAAAATCCTGTGACCGTCTCCAGAAATTGCAGAAACGAGCTTTACGAATAATAAATAAGAAATACAATGCCCATATCCATCCCCTTTTTATCAAAGATAGTATATTGAAGCTAAAAGACTTGTACAAACTACAAGACTTATTATTCATGTTTGATTGGCATAATGGTAACCTTCCGGGTTCATTTGGGAACTTCTTCTTAATTAACCAATCCAATATGAATACTCGACAGTCCGGTCTCTTACACAGACACAAAACCAGAAACAAAACTTTGGATAAATTACCCGTTTTTGGGCTACCACAGCTATGGAATGAATTAGAAGTAGATATCAGAAATACAGAGAATAGAAAAGAATTTAAGAAAAAGCTAACAACAATGTTTTTTTCCTCTTATTCTGAATACATTTCCTGCTCGAACCCTTATTGCCCGGATTGTCTCCGTTGATCTAGATGCTACTAAAAGTAATAAAATGTTCAGTAATACCCAGCAAACAATTCCTGGAATCTAAACATTTTTATCTCAAAGGCATAACTCATGAGTAGTCTTGGCTTGGATGCAGTGCTGTGGTCTTGAAATAAGGTGGAAAATAAAATAAAATGTGAACAGCAAATTCTATGAATAGTGACGTGTGGTTTCATTGGTAAATGAATAATGATGTGTTCTCCTCGTTAGTAAGTGTTGTCTGGTATTCTCGTCCATGTCGCCTCTAATTCAGCTTTCACCAACCATTTCGTAGATCTTCTTCAACTCTTACTACTCCCATACTTACATACAGGAATGGTGTCAGCGAACCAAGAGAGCGACATTCTGCAGTTGACCATCAGCGACACTTTGCGCGCATGTTGTATGAGACCAAATCAAGACAAAGTAATCGGAATCAACAAATGCTGCAGTGTAACATCTACTTCTATCTCTTTCTGTTGATCTTTCTTTCTCTTTCTGTTTTCTTTATCACGGAAAGGCAGGAAGACAGCCAATCTGGCTATGCCTTCCCCTGCCAGTACACAATGTATTAATTATATGGATTTTTTGTAATTATATGTAACATATGCTATGTCTATTTTTGTTGAAATCTTTAGATTTAAAATGTATATGTTATATGTAAACATTGTTATATTTTAGTGAACTGGCAAATAAAATATCAAATATCAAAAATGTCAGGTTCCGCTATTATTTCATGGAGAGTTCGCTCATGCGGCCTCTCCATGGAATAATAGCAGACTCTGGTGCCACCAATGAAGCGCAACAGATTACATATTGGAGCCAAAATTCTATATAAAGTGTCAGGTTCCGCTATTATTCCATGGAGAGTTCGTTCATGTTACATTCTTTCTTTTCTTATTTATGTATATTTATTACATATTGATGTCTAATATTCTGTTAGAATTAAAATGTTGTAATAAAGTAACTTGACTGCAAGGTTTGTCATTATTTCTATTCCCAAAAGGTCAGTCTATTTTATTGTGGGTAGAGATGGTAATTAGCCACTAATATCTATACCTCAATTAGTGCACTTTCGCCTACACTTTTACCTGATAATTTTTGTAGGCGAAAGTGCACTGTAGGAGAAAGTAGACTAAACCAAGCGATCTCCATAATAACTTGAAGGATGGGTAGTTGCAATCAAAACATATGCTAACTGGAAGAAGGATGGAGAATTGCAATCAAAACATGTGCTAACTGAAAGAAGGATGGGGAATTGCAATCAAAACAATGCTAACAGACAGAAGGATGAGTAATTGCAATGAAAACATTATGAGCAACGCCTGTTGCTGCGCGCACATTATCCTTTGATAGTATTACTTCATTTACAGTCAATGAGGGTCGAAAGGGGCTTGTTCCCCATACCGTCCCTGCGCGCCTTCGGCGCGCGAAGTCATTTCGTTCCTATTCTCATCAGTGTATCTTTTTGGGTTTAGTCTCGTTATGCCGATGTGCTTAAATAAACATACCGAGATCGAGATTAGTGAGGTGCTAATTACTTTTACTGGTCACTTTTACCCAGAATTTTAGTCGGTTTTTTTCTTAGTGAATACGGGATGTGAATACATGTCAGGGTGAACAGGGGTCATGGAGGCGGTTTAAAAAAGAACACCTCCATATTGTTGAATACGGGACGTTAATACCCGTCAGGGTGAACAGGGATCATGGAAAAGGTTTAAAAAGGAACATCTCCATAGTCCCTCTCATCAAAGTGAGGGTCAACCGCGAAGTGTCAGCCGAGGTAAAACTCGAAGCGGGCACTCCACAGGGTTCGGTCCTCAGCCCGCTTCTATTTATAATATATGTGAATGACATTGACAAACTCGGGAAGAACCATGTTGAACTATCTCAATTCTCAGACGACAAAGGAATGTGGACGGCCAGTAAGTCTGGAAACATAATGCAAAACCGCCTGCAGGATACCATCCGCGACCTGCAAGACTGGTGCGCTCTGTGGCGCATCAAGCTAAATGCCACGAAAACACAAAGAATCACATTCTATAAAAAACAAAGGAAAAGGCCCGTCCATAATATTGAGCTTAAGCTTTACGATCATAAACTTGAAGCTAGTAATGAGGCAAAGTTTCTGGGATTCAACCTGGATAGCAGTCTCAATCTAAACAATCACATAAACTCAGTCACCGTCAAAGCCACTAAACACATCAATTTCCTGAAAATGATTAGAGGTAAAAATTGGGGAGCCAATAAAGAAATTCTCCTCAATCTTTACAAATCATATATACGCCCAGTACTAGAGTATGGGACCATAATAACAAGTGACCTGAATAAAACCGACACTGAACTAGAGGGGGTATCAGTACCCCGTGGCTCACCAACAGGTGGCCAATGTAAACGGGTGGCTGGAGTAAAAAAAAAAGTTCAAAACCTGCACACAAAAGTCCAAAATTAAAGAAAATAAGCAGCTAAAGGGTTAAATAATATAATAATAACCTCTAAGAAGCATGGAGATATGCTGCAAGGTAAATCTCTACTTGGGAGAAAGGAAAAAAAACCCATCAAAACCTGCACGCAAACATCAAAATAAGTCTAAAATTTGATACAAAAGGTTAAAATGAAGACAAAATACCCTGGAAAAGAGTTAAATGTTATAGTGAACCACCATAGCAATATGCAGAAACTCTACACTTGGAAGAAAGGGGGAAAAAAACCCCATGAAAACCTGCACGCAAACGTCAAAATAAGTCTAAAAATCTATTCAAAGGGTTAACATTTTTTAAAAAATGCACTGGAAAGATATCAATGTTATAATAACCACCACTGCAATATGCAGTGAGGTCAACCTCACTTGAAATTATTTTTTTTATCACAACCTGTACATAAAAGTAAGAAACTGTAAGCCTAAGTCCAAAAGCTGTACATAAAAGTCCAAAATTGAAGTAATTCAGCAGGAAAAGGGTTAAATAATACAAACATAGCCCTAAGATGCATGTTTACAAACAATAGAAAGCATGGACATATGCTGCAAGGTAAATCTCCACTTGGAAGAAAGGAAAAAAAACATCAAAACCTGCACGCAAACATCAAAATAAGTCTAAAATTTGATTCAAAGGGTTAAAATCAAGACAAAATACCCTGGAAAAGAGTTAAATGTTATAGTGAACCACCATAGCAATATGCAGAAACTCTACACTTGGAAGAAAGGAAAAAAAAAACCCATGAAAACCTGCACGCAAACGTCAAAATAAGTCTAAAAATCTATTCAAAGGGTTAACATTTTTTTAAAAATGCACTGGAAAGATATCAATGTTATAATAACCACCACTGCAATATGCAGTGAGGTCAACATCACTTGAAATTGTTTTTTTTTTATCACAACCTGTACATAAAAGTAAAAAGCTGTAAGCCTAAGTCCAAAAGCTGTACATAAAAATCCAAAATTGAAGTAATTCAGCAGGAAAAGGGTTAAATAATACAAACATAGCCCTAAGATGCATGTTTACATACAATAGAAAGCATGGACATATGCTGCAAGGTTAATCTCCACTTGAAAGAAAGGAAAAAAAAACCATCAAAACCTGCACGCAAACATCAAAATAAGTCTAAAATTTGATTCAAAGGGTTAAAATTAAGACAAAATACCCTGGAAAGAGTTAAATGTTATAGTGAACCACTATAGCAATATGCTGAAACTAAAAAAAAATTTGAAAAGCCAAAAAATCAAAACCTGTACACAAAAGTTCAAAATATTAGAGAGCGGACGCCGACGCCGACATGAGGGCTATGCCATAGGCTCACACAACTAACGTTGGTGAGCCAAAAACTACAACGGGTCCAAAATCATGCCTTGCGCGTGGCTCTGCGCAAGCCCACGTGGACATCGATAAAACAACTTCACGAGATAGCAAAAATAGACACTATAGCAATGCGCTTAAAAGATCTTCAAAGCAAAACTCTAAATAGACTTCAAGACAGCGAATTAATAATAGAACTCAATGCGCATCGCGTCCTCAATAGGAAAACTAAATAATCTGGGGCATGTCTATCGAAAGGGTTAAAGATTACATCATTGTGATGGGGTGAGCCAGGCATTCTGTGACCTAAATTTAGAACTGGCTGCGGGTGACACGATACGCACGAAAGCTTGCCTCTGTTACCAGTGGGAGTTGCAAACAGCGAGGAAAATCTCCACCTGCTGCCGGGTCTCCCCTCCCTTAGATATAAATCTCGGGGAAAAAATGCTGGCTTCCCCATCCAAAAGGACGGAAAAGTTGTAAATTAAAAACCGAATTGCTCTAATTTCCAGCTCTCTATCTTTTCTACCTCCTCTATCTCATCAGACACACGACTAAACTGAATGGCAAACTATGAGGGATTGAAACAATCCTCAAGCAAAGATGTGCAGAAAACCTAACAAGACCAAGGCAAGGATTGAAACAATCTTCCCAGCAAACAGCCCTTTTAAGGGCTTTTTTGTGGGTGGGAGGGGGGGGGGGGGGGGTGTTGGAGGTCATTTGGAATTCCCGAAGGATAACCAGATACCTCAAAATCACATACGGCATCCTATCTCCCAGAAGGCTTGATGGATGACTCCCGGTTTTTTCAAACTAAACTGTTGGAGCTTTCTCCATTCCTTTTTTGTAACCTCTATGGTCATATACCGGGGCCGCTACCAAACCGGCGTTGCTGTTTGGTTTTCTTTTTTTTTCTTCTTCCCTTAAAATTGCCATCGCACAACATTATATTCTGGCTCGCCACCATGGTGGGACTCAAACCTCTACCATCGCCAAGCTGGAACCGAATAGAGCCCACTCTCTAATAGTCTTAATGGCGTTGAGGGTTTGGTCTTTGACAATCTATCACTCCAATGCAAACTGCCGGAAATTCTAACCGCGTTCATACCCCTTCAGACCCCATTTGAGGCAATAGGAAAGCTAGGCCTGTGTGATCCAAGATCCAAGTGAAATAAAATAAGGCTAACCGGGTCGCAAGGGATTTGTAAATCCCATATCGTCCCTGCGCGCCTTCGGCGCGCTAAAACCTTTCATTCATTCATTCATCCCTCTCATACATAGTTCTCGCAGTCATGGCAAGTCAACAAGTTTCAGTTATGTTCATTCCTAATAACAGAGGAGGTAGAAATCTAGTTTACAATGACTTTAAGTTCCGGATAAAGTCACAGAAACCACCAAATATCCACTGGGTGTGTAGTGAACGCGGTTGCGGAGCCACAATAAACACAAGAGATGACATTATTAGTTCACCTATGGGCACACACAATCATCTTCCGGACTTACCAAAAATCTGTGCAGATGCCGTGTTAGTAGATCTGAAGAAAACAGTTCGTCTTGATTCTAAATCTGTATCATACATCTACCAGGACTTAGTTGGATCTTTAAGAGGAGATAAAACTGACCCAGTGATCATCATATATGGAATCATTCTGGGACAAATGGCCCAAGAACAACAAACCACGTGGAGGGATGGCATTCTAAACTGAAGAAAATAATCAACGGAAGTAATCCAAATTTGTACTCTGTTGTGAGTTTTATTCAACAGGAACAGGCTTACACAGAAGCAACAATACTTCAACTCCGTGCCTGTGGTAAAGTTTGCCCACGACGAAAAAAGTACCGAAAAATTGAACATTTCATCCGGCATTATCAAAGAGAATACAGAGAAAGTAGAATGAACATTTTACAATTTTTAGATGCCGTGGCCAAGGCCAGTCCTTTTTGAGAGTATTTAATTAATGCCCATGTTTCATGCAATGTTTAATGTTCGTTATTTGTAATTTTTTTGTAATTTTTTCTCATCTAAAATCCTGGGTAAAAGTGACCAGTAAAAGTAATCAGCACCTTTCACTAATCCCGATCTCGGTATGTTTATTTAAGCACATCGGCATAACGAGACGACACCTCTTTTTGTATCACTGTAAGTGTTTATTTTTTTTATATATACTGGCCAAGTATATACTTGAATATTTGCTAACCTTTTTTGGGGTTTACTGGTGGCCGAGTGGTGTGCGTTGTTCAGTATAGTCTCGCTAGGCGATTCGGTGCCGAAGGAAATACTCTCCTTCTCGGCGTGGGTTTGATCCCCCGCTGGCCATTTCAATATAACCACCGTCCTTTCTTCAGTACTCAGAAAATTAAAAAAAAAACATTCTAATTTTCAGTGAAGTGTACTATGAAGAATTCATTGATGTAATCTCGGCTTTGCTCCGATTAAATTTTACCAGACAAAACTGCCTACCTTTATTGTTGAAGAAAAGTTTGCATTGTAGAAGCACGCACGCAAAATTCGTCGGACATATTTTCTCAGAAAGTTTGGGAAGAACCACATATAGTTATATTTTTAAACTTCATAAAAGTGAGTGCGCCATCAATATTTTTCTAGCTTGACGGGTAAGCGAATGCGAGACCTCTCCAGAATAGCATTTTTCGACCCAGCCCATTCGTTCTCCGGGCGCGGGACACTCAGCCCCGCTCTATGGGCGGGGCCTTCGATCCCCATTTTTTACATATAAAAAGACATATTACATGACTATAAAAAAACAAAAACATACTATTTACCTGTTTTTAAAAGAACGTGTGTGTGTGTCTTTCTCGTTGAACTTTATATATACTATAAAAGAGTGTCTGTCTTATGTGTGCACGCAAAAACCGTTGCATGGATTCGGATGAAATTCGGCATGAGTGTTCCTTGGGTCACTGAGAAGGTTATTAGTGGGTCGACAATGCGCCGTCCCTCTAGAGTTTTTTTTATTAAAAAAAAAAAAAATTTATAGTCGTGTAATATGTATTTTTATATGTAAAAAATGGTGATCGAAGGCCCCGCCCGTAGAGCGGGGCTTAGTGTTCTTAGTGTTTTTTTGCTTGTTTATTTTTTTTTTATACTATCCCGTCCGCAGGCGGACGGATACTTTACTAGTACATAATATTGTAAAGTAAATGTAAATAAAAATACCACTAAAATAGTTTATTGTCGACACAGAACGAGGAAACTAAAAGATAAAATGTGGTTGCACAAAGGAGAATCAATTTAAGAGCTTGATTTGAGCAATTTAATTATTTGGGATGAGTGTAAAACAACAATGGAATGTTCGATACCACCCCAAAAACAATAGTATCGAATTTACGAGTATCAACAAGTGCCCACATCACTGGAATAATTGCCTGTTTGTTCATTGGGTATGGAACTGGTTATTAATATTGACATTCACCATTTCAGGTTAAGGAATCTGCACTCGAGAAAACATATGCAAAGGAGAATATATAGTACGCGGAGAGTGGATTGTAACTAAATCACCCGCGGAGTGGAGTTATCACCCAGACTATAACTTTCAAATTTTGTACATGTGGACAAAAAACACAGGCAATGTTTCAGCCAATGGACCTCCGGGTTTAACCCGGAGGTCCATTGGCTGAAACTTTGCTTGTGCTTGTTATTCTTTGTAACAAATTTGCAATTATTGCTTGGGTGGAATCTCCACTCTGCGGGTCATTTAGTGATAATACACTCTCCACGTACTGTATCTTGTATTATAGTTGTGTTGTGCGGAAGCAACCACGACATTGGAAAGATGACTCTCGTGTTTTTGAAATGAAGTCTGGAAGGAATACTACCTGGTAAGAATTTTGTATTAAGGTATACAAAATACTAACATTTCGTATTTAGTCAATGAAATAGAAAAAAATAGAAACGAATGTAAACAAATAATAAAATTGAAATGTGGGAATGTACAGATTTCAGGAGTTTTGTGTTGTTGGTCGAGGCCGATGACTGAGTCCAATTGCAAAGGACACTTACAAACTATGGAATTATTCCACCGTGCATCACCAAAATTGTGGTATATTCCATTTAATCCACATTTCTGTTACACACTATATTATTGCATATTTTGTATCTCTCATGTGAGGGATTTGACATCAGCCTCGAGTGGATGTTAATGTCAATAAATTATCTTATCTTAATGATGGTAAACATCTATTTTTATAAAGTTGGTAGCTGCTGTGATGTATATTTTTATACTTTTTTTCTCCCACCCCCACCCTCCCTCCACCATCCGCATAGAAAAATTAAGTGGATATAACACATTGTTGTTTTGAAGACACGTAGGTTGAAGGTATGACGCGCATCATATGCTTACACGGTGCAGGACATTGCCTTTGAACGGGGATGCAGCGCTGTGTCATTCGTGCTTGTGCTGTTGGTTCTAGTTTGATTAAATGCCAGCACACCACTGAGTTCCATCTAGAACAGTAGAAATGATATATTGAATTATAGTTTGAAAACGACGCGGAAAAGTGGTGACTGAGGTGATTTATTGTAAATTGGGAGACAGTGCATGGAGAATATTGCAAATGATGTCGACACACGGGGCAGATACATTCGTAAATCCCCATAGAAAAGATGGATTTTGAGGTAGTCGACACTCCCACCCCCTCTTCCCTGTGATGCCCTGGAAACATACACAAATGGCAACTCGCCGCCTTAGTTCGACTGTGCTGCGTGTTCTATTTTTTTATTGGGGTTTAATGACACATTAACAGCCAGGGTCATATGTCGGTGACAGTTTTACGGGAGGAGGAAGACGGAGTACCCGGAGATAACCACCAAGCAACGACGAGTAGCTGTCAGCTCTCCAACATCGTAACTCTGAACTCTGCACCGCGGCACAGGCAGGGTTAGATTGGTTGAAGACATGCGCACCATCGACGTGCAGTACGCCTTAGTACACAGCGTCATCGTGCCCCCATGTAGGCAATCGGGGTTAAGTGCCTTGCCCAAGGACACAACGCGGGAGCACGAATCAGTCGCTGAAATGGTCACCCATGCTGTGTGTTCTAGTTTGCACACATAGGACAGTGGAAATGAGACGACGAGTTGGTCTATTGAGATTCGAGATACACTCTTGCATGACAAAATTGAGAAATTATGTAGATATTTCAGTCAGTGGTGGCTCCATCAAAATGCATTTCCTATGTGGTTCTGCCCTTTTTGTTCGATAAAAGGAAGGTGCTATTACTGCAAGTGTCAACATTACAGATTTCTCTGTGGGGAGTCCTAGGAAGTTAAGTAGTGCTCGTTCACTGTGGTAAACAAGCCCTGTTTGGCTGGTGGAATGGAACCCAGCAACCAATGCATGGGGTAAGTGTCCTCTAAAAAGGGGCAACATGGGGTACAAATGATTGGCTAAACGTGAGTTCATATCTGTGTTCTGCGGTCATGATTAGCCTTTGCTGTGAAGAAATATATGACCTAAATCCATTATTCAACAAAACGGCAAAAATGCCCAGAAAATTAACTTGACAGGCTGTCCATAGGCTAAAATATCTTAGTTTAAACAATATTTATTCATGAGAAAATATGATACATACATATCATTATCTACAAGATGGTTGTTACACAGAATACGTAATACAATGGTATGCATTAAAGTTATGTTATAAAATATCTTGGAGGTTTACCAGAGAAACCATGCAGATATGGATATCATTGGAACCGGCGTCCCCAGCCGGTTCCAATGATACCCATATATGCATGGTTGTATTGAGATTTACGCATCAAAATTCTCCTAAAATATGAGATTTTGTTTATTTTTTAAAAGAGCTGTGTTGGGTAAAGGGTTAAACACAAATAAATAAATAGCCTTACTGATCCTCAATAGAGAGTGCTAAGTAGGGGGTAACTATCGTCTTCAATGGGAATTGGGTAAGCTGCAGCTTCCTGTTTTCTTCTCCCAGTGTAGTCCAGGCACATTGGACATAAAAATGAGAAAGTAAGGAAAAAAATCGGAGAAAGCTGATTTTTTTTTTATGTTTCCGGGACACACATTGCGGATAAAGTGTGAAAAGTCCCCGCGAATCCGAGTTGAGCTTTTTTAGTTATAGCGTTTTTTTGATCAAAAAAAAAAATTTAAAAAAAATTCGACCCAGCTCCATATTTCTCATTCTTATTCGCCTTAGTAGGGTGAGAATCAAATATCGTGCTGAATTATATTGAGAATACACATCCCCAACAGAAAATGCCAACTTTGTACCAATCCTCACACTCAATGGTGAAATATTCACGAAAATGTACAAAATTACGAAAAAAATTTTTTATTGTTTTCATACACACAACGTCCATTAAATCAAATCTACGACTACTTTGGGAGTTAAATTATATATCAAAAATTGCAGAAAAGCAGTGGCTTTATAATGATATATAACAATAGTCATTTATTCCATAATGAACTGGTGAAACGTGTGAAATATTAACCATACCCCCTAAACTCAAATTCAAACGGCATCGACTTTTCTCATTCAAATACCGTATTATAGCATCATTGTTTCAATTTCCATGTTCGATTAAATCACATAATGTGGTGTTCGCCTACACTCAAGATGCATTGGCATGTAATGTGTGGAGATTGTGTCTTCGTCAGATAAGTTGACAAAAGTTTTCGTTAGACTCGGCGGCTTCCATATGATTATGTCATATTTAGGGGCAATTGGTTCGATCATGGCTGGTAGCGGCTTGGATGAACTTTGGGGGACTTTATGCTGGTGGGTCAATCCATCATTTGATCAGTGGTCATGCATATTCAAGAGCAGTTCGTGCCCATTTGCTAACACAAATTGCCATTACAAAACTTGTGTTTGAAGAAAGCCGAACACTAGATAACATAGACTGCACAGAAGTCAATGAAATATTCTGTGGACTTGCCAGAGGTGACTGTACAACAGCTGACGCTGTCAATCAAGAAAGTGTCAACCATCTACTGTGAAAATTACACGAACTGCTCCAGAAAGCGTCCGTAGGACGCACAGGAAAGCTATGGGCACAATACTACGAGCAAATAGGTCTTCTCCAGTTGTTCTTGAGAGCAGAGCGCACAGGCGACTGGGAACTCCACACATATTGTGTTCGCAATATGATTCCAGTATTTCACGCAGGTGGTCATTTTGCATACGCAAAAAGTTCTCATCTCTATTTGCAGCAGATGAATGAGCTAACAGAAATAATGCAACAGGATGATTTGAAGTTGTTCACTGAGAAAGGTTACTTTACCATAAGGCGCTCAGATAAATTCTGGGACGGGATATATTCTGATCAGACCATAGAGCAGTGTTTAATGAGAATGTTCAAGCTCCCTGGTGGTCTCACACATGGCAGGGGAATAACCGATAGCACTGTTGCGAAATGGGTACATGGACTACCTCTTTGCCTTCAGATAGGTAATGCTCTCGAAAATTTTGTTCATGTTCACACTGGTCATGGCGAACAACATCGGGATCTCCGTCAAAGTTCACAATTGACTGATGCCAATGATATCACCAAATTATTGAACTGGCTCAAAGTGCATTCCCCCTTTCAGAATAGAGATCCACTACAATTAGTCTCTATAGCGACCGGGCTTGTGGCCGACGAAACTGTGAACTGTGACCAAGTTCGCAAAATTGGTGAATGTTGCGTATCGAATGTTGTAAGCAAAACGTTCAACAGCATCAAACTACGACGTGTTGACACTGTGACGTCTTTCGCATCGATGGCAAATAGCATCAAAGTCCGTGGAAGTAAGGTAGTGATTGACCCCACAATTCTGTTCAACCGCATCACATGTGTTATTCAGTCACAAGCAGAGATGGAAGAGTATCTCAAATATGAACTCGCCCCGAAACCACCAGCATTGTTTGATTCTGCTGGAATGAGGAAGACACAGAAAAGCACGCTCGGTAAGATCCTCAAAACATACGGTTCCGAGCAAACTAAAATCCCAGAACATTCTCTGTTTGTTGTAGATGGTGGATTTTTATTGAGGGCAGTTGTATGGCCTAAACAGTCGTCATATAAGGACATACGTACATCATATTCCAATTATCTAGTGAGACATTTTGGGGCGAACGTCGTGGTTGTTTTTTATGGTTATGCTTGTACAATGTCGACAAAGGGCATGGAACAAGCCCGTAGATCTAAAGACAGGTATTCCATTGATATCAATATCTCACCCGAGTTACCAGCCACCACACCCCAATCCGATTTCCTTGCAAATGCCAAGAACAAAACCCAACTGATCGATCTTCTAATGCAGGAGCTATCTGCTATCAATATTCAGTCCAAGCAGGCTGAGGCTGATGCTGATGTACTGATAGCCGAAACTGCACTTGACATCGCTCAAGATGACAACAATGTTGTCGTTGTGGGAACAGACACAGACTTGTTAGTCATTCTTACCTCTCGAGTTCAACCGGGATGTAATATTCACATGATGTATTCCATTACCCCAAACTTACTAGTTTCAGTTAGTGAAATAGCAACCAAAATGGGTGACCATAGAAGCAACCTCCTTGTAGCACATTCGATAAGTGGTTGTGACACTACTTCTGCACTCTTTCGAGTTGGTAAGAAGAAAGTATTCAGTACAATTGTCTCCGATGTTACTAGCGACTCACAACAGTATGTCAACACAATTTTGGCGGATGACAGTACACCAAGTGCAGTAGCCGCTGCCGGGGAACAACTTCTCCTGATCTTATACGGGAGTAAAACTGTTTCCTCTCTCGACCAATATAGATATGTCACTTACAAGCATTATGTAGCAAAATCTAAACTGAATAAACCCATCGACCTAGCCTCACTCCCACCAAGTAGCGATGCTGCACAACAACATGTCTACAGATGTTATCTCCAGGTCCAACAATGGCTGGGCACTTCGCTTCCTCCGACGGATTGGGGGTGGTCGCTAGACAATGGACTTCTTGTACCGACTGCAGCCACAAAGCCATGTGCCCCCGATAACCTACTGAATCTGATCAGTTGTGGTTGCAAGAGTGCTTGTACAAAAAGGTGTGGGTGTAAGAAGGCAGGACTCTCTTGCTCATGTTTGTGTAATTGCAGTTCGGATTCTTGTAACAACCACAGAAACACTGTCCTGTCGGAAATTTCTGAGTTCGATGAATAATATGTATATAGGTCATGTCATTTCTGTATATAGCGTTGATAATAGCCAATGTAACTTAATCCATGTTGATTGATTTGTACATTCTGTAAATATTATTTACTGATTTTTGTACATTCTGTAAATATTATTTATTGATCTAATGCTGCCAGACACAGACGTGTCTGTTCGGTCCCAAGCCCGAAAATAGTTGAGTTCTCATGCTGACAAATTTTATGCCAAAAGGGGAACTCGGCCAGAAGCAGAGGGGGTCTTCCATAATGTCTATTTTGTAAGCAATGATAAAAGTCTTCAAATGGTGGTGGATTTTTTATCGTCTGTCCAACTAACATCCCATTCTGTACTACGACCCTTTGGGCAAATCCGTTAGGAAAATCGTCATTTTTTGCGTAAATCCGATACTTTTTTGTGAATTTTCAATAATTTTTCGCAGAAATTGTCACAGAATGCACATTTTCCTCTAGGTAAATGTATATTAGACATTATGTAGCTCGAAATACGCGTAAACAAAAAATACAGTTGGATCAATTCGAGGTTACAAAGTTCGTGCGATTTTTTTTGATTTTTTTCAAACGCGTTTTCGAAAAAAGACTGTAGAAAAAAAAGCTCAACTGGGATTTTAGGGGACTTTTGTCTAATCGTTCAGTGACATGTACTCGACATTCCCTGAAAAAATCAGCTTTCTCCGATTTTTTTCCCTAGTGAAACCTAATGTTCTTGGGCTAAGTGAGTGAGTGAATGAGTGAGCATGAACGGGTCAGGAATACATATATAGGTGACATCTAGGCCCTAGTGGCCGGGTGCTGATGTAAAACCATCGATGTTTGAAATAATTGTTTATGTTATACCACATGTCACTTAAATAAAGATATACTATACTACAGTATGTGGAGAGTGGATTGTAACTAAATCACCTGCGGAGTGGAGTTATCACCCAAGCTATAACTTTCAAATTTTGTACATATCGACAAAAAACACAATCAGTGTTTCAGCCAATGGACCTCCGGGTTTAACCCGGAGGTCCATTAACTGAAACTTTGCTTGTGCTGGTTATGCTTTGCAACAAATTTGAAATTTTTGCTTGGGTGGAATCTTCACTCTGCGGGTGATTTAGTGATAAAACACTCTCCACGTACTGTATATACTATATTTGTTCTCACTTTTATTTACGGGCATTTACATAACATTTATTTTTTTCAGGATTGATGCAACTCTGAATGATGGAAGTTATTCCAGATTAATAAATGACAACTGCACCAATCCAAATACAGCTGTAAAACCTGTCTGGTTTGATGGCACACTGTACGGTGTATTTTTGCATTAAGGGACATTGGAATAGGCGAAGAGTTAGACTACAATTACGGCGCAGGTAACTATTGGTGGCGCCATGAGGAAAAGGAAAAAAAAGAGACATGCAAAAAATACTAGGTCGCAATATTGTAGTCAGAAGAGAAATGAAAATATTGTGATTCATCATGTGAGTGAAAATGGTACCCAAAAAGATGATGCACAGTATACGCGGTTGGAAAACATTCAAAATGAGGAGGTGCATGTCACGGTAGAAAACAACAGTGGACTTCATAACATTGATATGCAGTATATTAGTGGTCACAACACCGAAAACGATAAGACGCATGGTATGATTGTAGACTGCCCTGACAACAGTGAAAAATATGTTGTGAGTGAAGCGAATCCTCTTGGCAATTACATGCAACATGTGAGTGAAAGCAATACGGAACATGGCATACAAAACATCAGAAGACACATCACCAATTATTTATTTATTGATGTTTAAGGTCACATATTTATGCACAATGGCTAACCATGACCGTGACAGTTTTACGGGTGGAGGAAGCCGGAGAGAACCACCGAGCAACGACGAGCGCTGCCAGCTCCCCAACATTGTAACTCTGCACTGCAGCACAGGCTGGGTGGGATTGGTTGAAGACATGCGTACCATCGACGTGCAGTACGCCTTAGTACACGGCGTCATCGTTCCCCCATGCGGGCAATGGAGATGAAGTGAGACACAACACCAAAGATGATGACGCCCAACATGCAAATGGTTCCAGTTTTTGAAACTGAAGAAATGGAACATAAAAGCGGGGATGAATAGCAGTGATGAATTGCATGTATCAGACTCTGGAAGTTTCAGTGAAGATGAGATCTATTCTCCAACCATTCCAAATTTGCTGATGTTGAACAAGGTGAATATTGATCAATTAATACCAGTTAATTGACACATACGTTTAACAAGGCCATGTCACGATATTTGTCATGGTTAGGATGTCAATGGTAATATAACTACACGAAGCAGAAATTGAGTTTAATGATTCGATCTCGAATCTTGCGCTCAAACTCGAACCAAAAGTTTACGAGAACTTCAAAAAGGGGTATCAAGTGAACTCCAGTTCTGTACAATATGAGGACAATAAGAAGACATAAAGTGTCAAGATCACAAAAATAATATTCGTGATTCTGGATGCATATAAATACTACATTAACCCTTTACCCAACGAATCGCCAGCATCCGCCCGCGTAATATGCAAATTCAGAAGCTGAACAAATATTATTTTTAGAAAAACTTCAACAAAACTATATCATGTGACCCCTCTTTGGAACGAGCTCTTCGAGCTCGTTCCAATGCGGGGTCACATGATATGGTTTCGTTGGAATTTTTAAAAAATTTGAAAAAATATTTAAAATAATAAATTTTGATTATTTATTTATTGGTGTTTAAGGTCACATACTTATGCACAATGGCTAATCGTGACCGTGACAGTTTTACGGGTGGGGGAAGCCGGAGTACCCGGAGAGAACCACCGAGCAACGACGAGCAGCTGTCAGCTCCCCAACATCGTAACTCTGAACTCTGCACAGCAGCACAGTCAGGGTTAGAGTGGTTGAAGACATGCGCACCATCGACGTGCAGTACGCCTCAGTACACAGCGTCATCGTGCCCCCATGTAGGCAATCGGGGTGAAGTGTAATAAATTTTTATACCGTCTGTGTTGGGTAAAGGGTTAAGTAAGCAAAAGTAGATTTGGGTAGTCAGTAAGATACACTTGATCTGGATCAAAATAACTTAAATACAACTTTGTTCAAGTTACATTTACCAGGCACCAAGAATATAATATTTACTCAATTTGCTTTCATATCTCGTCATGCTTCGCAACATACATATACATGTAGACACACAAGCGCAGTATTTGTTGTTCCTATTATCTAAAAATGTCCAGCGGAAAATAACGTACTCATAACTTACGAGAATCCTATGTACTCTTGCAAGCAGTTTTGGGGAAATTAGTTTTTTTCCTTTTAGCAGTACCTTATTCGGCAAGAGAGACAAGCATTAAAAACGTTATTTCAATATCAACTGAAATACTTTATTGTACGGTCAGGGGGGGGGGGGGGGGGGGGAGGGGGAGGGGGGGCAGGCAAAAAATTACGGATACAAGGTGGAAATTTTTACATTTTAAATTTTTGGGAACCACTACCCCCGGAATGCAAATTTTTGCCAGTCATGTCTTGGACACCCACCCCCCCCCCCCCTCCCGCACAGTTTTTCCTCAAAGACAATTGGGGATCCACCCCCAATTTAAAATCTCTGTTTGACGAAGTATTCAAATTTCTTATCAACCTACTTACAATTGTTTACTACAGGCTTACACTACAGTGGAAGTCCATAACTCGGATAATATACTCTCTATTTTTGTCTTTCCCAAGCACTTTGGGAAAGAAAAGTGGTGCAAAAGCACCAGGAAAAAATAAGCCAAAACTGGGTCGAGAGCAACCGGCGCAGACCCAGAACGGGACGCTCTCTCCCAAGTACAACTCCACGACTTCCGTTCCCAGTGCGCATATACGTCGCTCAAGACTCATTCTTTTTTTCGTCCGCCATGTGACGAGATGTTCTGCACTCTTATCAGTGTCCATCCAACTCGTTGATTGATGTTTCCTGCTTCATAATGGATCCAAGTATCCTTTTGTATTCTCAGGAACAGTTTATTTATTATATTCTCTTACAATTATTATCCATAATGTATTTTATATGTTCTTTCTCGAGTCGCGCGAATTTCGTGTGCCATGCGGTTCGGACTTAAATTATTTTCACAATTATTGTTTATTTATTTTATTTTATTAGAGTTTAAAGACACATTAACAGCCAGGGTCATATCATGTCGGTGACAGTCTTACGGGTGGAGGAAACCGGAGTACCCGGAGAGAACCACCGAGCAACGACGAGCAGCTGTCAGCTCTCCAACATCGTAGCTCTGAACTCTGCACCGCGGCACAGGCAGGGTTAGATTGGTTGAAGACATGCGCACCATCGACGTGCAGTACGCCTTAGTACACAGCGTCATCGTGCCCCCATGTAGGCAATCGGGGTTAAGTGCCTTGCCCAAGGACACAACGCGGGAGCACGAATCAGTCGCTGAAATGATCACCCATCCAACTACTAACCGCGCTCGACGTTGCTTAACTTCGATGTTCTGACGAGAACCGGTTACCGCGACGCCACCACGCCCCTCAAAATTATTGTAAATGCTTAAATTGCTCATTTTTCTAATTGCGTTAGAGTTAGGTGTCAGCGGGGTACCGCTTCTGCAGTTTTTCTTCTCTCCTTTGAGAGTGGTCATCCTGTTGTGTGGTTCCCGGTCGACCGTCTGGGGTCTAAATTTCAGTCGCCTTTCTCTCTTCTTTGGGGGTGTTCTTCTGTTCTCATCTAATTTCACCTTCTTTGCTCCTCTCACCTCTATCATGCCCAGGACTATTCCTTGTGGGCAATGTCTACTTCCAAAGCATGTGGACGATTCACATGCTTCATGCTCCTCATGTAATGGGTGTTCGGCCGGGCGGCCATGTGACCTCCGTGGATCTTGGTCATCCACTTTCGTGTAGTGCGTTCTCGTGGCCGTACCTCCCGCTCCCACGGGAAAGGAGAACGCGATCCTTCGGGGGCTCCCGAGCCGACCATGTCTGGTGAGAGTTATTCCTCCTTCGTGGGGGATGTGCAGTCTTTTCCTGTAGTGGATACTGCGGGAGCCTTTAAGTGTTCTGGTGAAGATGTGCCTGGTTCCGGGACTACGGTCCCCCTCCGGTCGACATCTGAGGCAGTCACTAGGGTTGTGACTCCTCCTTCGGAGCCGAACAGGGGTGCTCTCTCCACAATTCCACCAGCCTCAACGACTCCCGACGTATCTACTATTACTGCTGGTCCGTCTGCTTCGTTGTCAGTTTCAGCCGGCCTCGGCTGTTCCCTACAGGGGACTGCAGGGATGTCTGGTAGTGTAGACGTGGGATATCGGCCTCAGCCTTCCCTGACTTCAACTCGGCGAAGTTGGAAGGGGCTGCCGGCCGAACCCACCACTGTGGTCTCTACGCCGTCGAGCGCCACGGTTGTATCATTGGATTTGGAGGTTCTTAGTGGGGACACTACGAACTCCGTGGCATTTCCGTCTACTCATTCTGGCCACACGACCAGTTTTGTGGGACCAACGCCCTTTTGTGCAGCCTGGACCTTCTGCCCCGCAGAGGTCCGCGGTGACTCTGAGTTCTCGCTATATTGATCCTCGGGGTGCTTCGTACCCCTATACACGTCTGCCTTCAGACGTTTCGGCTGCCGCCCGTCGTCCCACGTCGGGTGTTTTGGAATCGTGACCCTTCGCTGGTTAAGAGGGTCAGAGGTGAAGCCACTTTGCCGGTTCGCTCCCCTGTCGAACCGGCCAGTTCGGGTAGTGAACTTAGGGAGGCCCTCTCCTTACTCACTCAGGTTCTGTCCAAGAGTCTTCCTGTTGCTTCCAGCGAGGCAGCGAGTGGTTTCCAGACGCCTCCTATGGCGCCGCCTCCCGGGATTGGAAACAGGCCGGTTTCTGATTCCCCCGGTGTTCCGACACCATGGGAGGCGTCGGCTGGTTTGCCCACGATGGGCTATGTGTCTTCCGACTCTGAGGAGGAGTCCGACATGCTTGAGGTCGAGGGCTAGCAGTCTTCGGACTTGGGAGCACCTCTTGACTTTGTGTTTGGGTTTCTGCCTGATCTCAAACCAGCTAACCAGCCGACAGTGTCAGCCAGGCCGCGATCATCGGTCGCACGCCTAGAGCCTACGGAGCAACCTGCTTCTGGGCGCCGTCGACCGTGCCAGTCGGTACAGGTGGTTGAAGCATTTTCAGCATTGGACTCAAGCTGAGTTCCAAGGCTATGAAGGCTCCGTTCTTCACCAGGGTTGACACCTTTTTGACTCCTGCGCGTTATCGTTCCTACGATTCCGCCAATCCGTCAGTCTGCCAGACTTTGACGGTTCTGGATCAGGACTCCAATTCCCTCGGGCTTTCCAAGCCCAAGTCTGCCGTCATTCCAATGACGACTCTGGAGTCCACGTTGGGCTTATCGAGAGAGATGCTTGGCATGCTTTCTCTCTCAGATCACGTCGTCTCAGCTTTAGCTGCTTATCTGCCTCCGGATAAGTTTGACGAGGTACAGGCTCCTTTGCGCGTGCTGTCCAAGGCGCTCATGCATCTTACTCACACGCATGCCTGTAACACGGCAAATCTGGAATTAGTTCGAAGGGACGCTGTGCTGGACACAGGACGATCCCTTCCTGGGGAGCAGCGCGCTGCTCTTCGATCTGCTTCTTTGGCAGGTCCGCAACTTTTCCATGGTTCCGTGTCGACGGTCCGGGATGATGTCCTACGTCATTCCAAAGATCAGCTGCTGTTTCGTCAGCCTGATCAGCCTTCTAGGGAGGTCAGAGGCCGTTCCAAGCCAACAAGTACCCTTCTGCTTCCTCTGCGAAGCAAAGGGCTGGCCCTTCTGTCACCGTTTCTACTTCTTACTCAAGGGGTAAGGGTAAGGGTCGGAGGACTAGAGGGAAGTCTCAGGATTCTTCATTCAGTAGAGGAGGTGGTTTCTCCTCTCGCGGGCCTCGTCGGGGCTCAAAATGAAGGTCCTCGCCTCGACTCGTCCCAGGTTGGAGGAAGGATAGCAGAGTTCGCAGACCATTGGGCCACCATCACATCCGATCCGTGGGTGTTAGATGCTGTTCGGTCCGGCCTGCGAATATCCTTCCGAAGGCACCCCACTCTGTCCAGGGTGCCTCTTCCAACCACAGTTCCTTCAGACGTTTGACGTCGGGAACCTTTGTCCACGGAGATAGACAATGAGTCCCCGAACATGTATTCACTTTGGTTAATGGAAATAGGCTATTAACAATTTTTTGCTCACAATCCACTGGCCCAATTGATTTGGCATTGAGAACATTTCTGTAACGATGATCTGTAGTCTGTCTATATCGAACTTCGTGGGTCACATTGGAGTATCTTGGGGTTCCCCATTTCTCCAAATCATTCCATGTTTGATCTATTGGTTTGATCGTTTACCAGTGGTTCTATTCGAGTTTCTGGCATCATAATTAGGGACGTCATAACTATGGACCCCCAAATTTATTACTGTGGGCTATGGGGGAAACATTTACAAAATTTAACAAATCACTGCTCCAAATGCCTTCCAGTTTAACATATTTGTAATGACCATTTACAAGTTTGTTGAATTTAATCTCCACATGTTATATATATTGGAGATCATTCCCCCGCCTCTGAGTTTAACAATGGGAGAAATGAGAAAGATTTAAAAATGTTCTCCTACGCCGCTGCTCCAAATGCTTTCATAATTGACACATAGCATCTTTGAAATGATCCTTTACAAATTTGTTCAAGTCAAGCCTCCCCTTGGTTCAAACGCAGGAGTGTCATAACCAACCCTCCCACCCCACCCCAACCCCACCACACAGAACCTGCAAATACTGTGGGAATCATTTTAAAATCGTTCATCTTCCAAACCATAGTAGTAAGAGAGGTCAATGGCATCTTTTCCGGAAATGTCCGAAACCCTTTGTATGAAAATGTCAGAGCCCCGAATCCCCAATTTTGGGGGTCCAAATTACCCAATCGTGACGTCACATGACAACGAGGAAACCTATTTACAATTCTTTTTCGGGTTACCTCGTACAGTATATTTTCCATAGCATCGTGGGTAGCTTATAAATTTGGGCGTTCCGTGGGTCTATTGCGCCCTGTAACAAGAGCACCGCCTAGCGGGACATTATACGCCCGTTTTGTATTTTTGAAGGGTTGGGGTAAGGATGGGGTGAGGGTGAAAATTGTTCGGACCAACCCCATATTCGAACTTGACCAGTATTTTGTTGTGATTAAACAACATACCAAGTTTGGAACCAGTCGGAAAACAAATATTAAAAGTTATCATACGGAAACCAAATATTTGATGCATTCTATGTCCAACAAGGGCCATAATTCAGGAGAACTTCGAAGTGACCCCATATTCGAACTTGACCTGTCTTTTGTTTTGATTCAACCACATACCAAGTTTAGGAGTCAATCGACAAAAAAAAATACTAAAGTTATCATCTGGAAATCAAATGTTGACGAATGGACAGACCGACGGATGGACAAATGGATGGACAAATGGACAGACAGACAGAATGATTCCATAATTCGACGGTTTTTCAACAGGCGTATAAAAAATCGGTTAGGCCATACTAAAGTTATAATCCCGAAAACACAAAATGCACAAATTCAAGAGGAATAACTCTGGAAAGGTACACATGCGATTTTGGCCAAAAGTGAACTTGAGCTGTGCTTTGTGGTCATAGACAAAATCTGGGAATTTGGAACAAATTAGTCAAGGCAAACTAAAGTTATCATCCGGAAACCACATAATTCACAAATTTGCAATCATTCAAGGGGAATAACTCTGGAAAGGTATATGCGATTGTGGTCAAAAGTGACCTTGAGCTGTATTTTGTGGTCAAAAACAAAAAAACTGAAAATTTGAAATAAATCGGTCAAGGCAAACTAAAGTTATCGTCCGGAAACGAGAAGTTGGGCTAAATTTCCATAAATAAAAGGCCATGACTCCACTGCAAATGGGCCGCTAGAAATGGAAATCGAACCCGTCCTGTATTTTGTCATACTAAATCCACATGCCAAATTTAACTCGGCTCAAACCATTACAACTCAAGTTATCGTCCAGAAACGAAATGTGTCCATGGACGGACAGACAGACGGGTGGAGAGACCGTTCACATAATACGTCCCGTTTTTCAAACGGGCGTATAAAACAACATCTGAAAAATTTGGTGTCAATCTGTCGAGGCGTTCGGCTTTAAATGAACGGAAACCAATTTGTTTTCAAAAATTGTGTTTTCAAAGGGCCATAACTCTGCAGCGGATGGACTGAGAAACACCAACATCGAACTTGACCTGTATTTTATGGCTAAAAACAACTTCTGAAAGTTTGATGTCGATCCGTCAAGGCGTTCGACTTTAAATGAACGGAAACCAAATTGTTTACGGACGGACAGACAGACGGACGGACGGACAGACAGACAGACAGAGATAACATAATACGTCCCGTTTTTGTAAACGGGCGTATAAAAAGGGGTTCGGACATTCCCGGAAATGATGCCATTGACCGTCTCTTACTACTAACTACTGCTCCAAATGCTGTCATGTTAAAATGTTTATAACATATTCAAATATGTTCAGGTCAAGACCCTGGATCATACTTAGATTTGTGCATGTTGTTCAATGTAAAACTTTTAGGAGACAGTATTGTTATTTTTTCATTTTCGACGCTTTCCGTCATTTTACGTTTTGACACACTTCAAATTAGCCCAGTTATAAATACATCGAAAAACATTTCGTATTTTGTAATTTGAAAGAGTGGATCATGAAACGATTAGCACACTTTTAAATTTCTCTAAAAATTGATTCCAATCCACCACAAGGGTTGGACATTTTTAAAAAAATTAAATTTTGTTCTGGGGCTAGCAATTAAGGCCTCAGGGCAGAAGAATGTTTTGTATTCACCAAATCCTTTTAAACCTATAGTGCAAATAGCATTACAACATTGCAAAAACATGAGGATAAAGGGACGCGTTCAAACTTGCAGCACCAATTGCCGCCTTCAGCATAGAGGACGAAACAGCGTTGGTCATACTTTGTCGAATTGTGCCCCATGATTTCCTGTGCAATCGCAATCAAACAACTCGTATTTTTTATTATTCATCAAAGGTAACAAATAGCCTCCTTCAAGTTTTATATTGTGGTAAGACAAGCTGTATATATAATGATGGTGTACCTTATACAGCACAAATGTGTTAAACAACATGTAAATCACTGGCACAAAAATATTCTTGTTTTTGTTTTAGGAAATTCAGCCATACCATGTGTACAGCCAACGGGTATTAAGAAAACAACGTCAAGCTTAGAAATGAGGTGTATACCACCACCACCATCTAAAACACAAAAACCTCAAAGATCATGCTTTTACTTTGGGAGGTTCCAGCCACAACTTAGAAGACATTTGGAAACCAGACATCTGAAAGACCAGAAGTTAGTTCTGCTCTCAAGTTGAAGGGAAATGAACGTTTTCAAGCTTTTGAAAGGTTATGAAAACAAGAAATACTGGCTGAGAACAAGAAGTTGATAATGCGAGGTGATTCAAACTCCTCGGTTTTTAGGGAAAGGCGACAGGGAAATTCCGAACTCCAAATGTGCAGTTACTGCAATGGTTTTTATGGAAAATCGCTTTTTCATCGCCATAGACAAATATGTAAAGCGGCAGACAATAATATTGAAAAAAGTGGTGTCAGTACCCATTTCTTTAATTCACACAAAAATAGTGTAAGCGATGTGTTCAGAGATGAAATCATATCACGATTTGTTTCTGATGAAGTTGGACAATTATGCAGGGATCATATGATCTTAATTGTAGGGCAACGACTATATCAGAAATTGAATAGAAAACAAGAAAAGATTGAATTGAGGAAATCAACAATGGCCGCTATGAGAAGATTGGGGAATTTAAGTATTTTAGTTAGAAAGCATGCTCAAACAGATGGAAATACATTAAACACAGAAGATATTTTAGACAGACGAGAAATTTTAAATACCTCGAAGAAGCTATCGGAGATGACATTGGGAGAGAATAAGATGAAGGCTGGTTTGAAGCTAGCTCTTGGGTATCTTTTAAAGACATCCAGGAAAGTGATGAAAGGGACTTATCAGATTCAGGATCGGGATGATATGGCTGACAAAATTGACAAATTCGTAGCTGTGCTTGATCTGTATTGTTTATCTCTGTTTGGTGATTCTGAGTGTGCTGTCACAATGGACAGACAAGCCAGGTTAGGACACCTAAGTCACCTACCAGCTGAGGAGGACGTTACAAAAATAAGAAATTATGTTTGTGCTGAACTGAAAGATCTGCTGAGTGACAGTTTCAGAATTTGGGGTACTTCTGAATATTCAAGCCTTCGCCGATTACTTGTTTGTCGACTGACGTAATATAATGCACGTAGAGGAGGAGAACCGTCTAGGTTGATGCATGAATGAAAGGATGCAGAGGCTGGTGTTTGGACATCCCATCTACAGACAGGTAAAGTGTTGGAACTAGTAGAGAGAGTACTTGTTGATAAACTGATACTTGAATATCAGTCTGGAAAAGGCTTGGGATGAATTGTCCCTATATTAATTCCAAGTGATTGTGTGGATGAGCTGCGAAAGCTTGCAGACGAAGAGACAAGAAAATTAGCAACTGTTAATAAAAAAAAACTCTTATCTCTTCACAACATTCAAAACTCAGAGAACCATACAAGTGGATGGCATGAGGTAACTGCAGTAAGAATACCTGCTGGGGTGGCCACGAATATCACTGCCACTAATGTGAGGCACGGGGTATCAACAATATACTCAGGCTTAGATCTTCCTGAATGTGAAAGAAATGCATTTTATACACACATGGAACCTAATAGAACATGACACTTGTAATAAATTTTCTCTTCACTGAACATTTACAATTTTTGTTGTAAAAACATAGCTTGTGGCCCCTCGTAGAAGTCGTTCTAATGAAAGACCACGAACTATGTTTTTGAAGCCAACAAATAGACAAAAATTAAGAGCGATTTTCGTTAGTAGAACTGAATATGACTTTTTTGAATGGCCTTTTTCTGAAAATTCTAAAATTACATTATATATACAGATTATCACGATAATGTGTATGTCCTGTGATTTGTATCAGATTCGAGGTGGTGTCCAGAATGGGATCTCAACGAGCCGGCTTTACCGGCGAGTTGTGATCCCACTTTTTGTCACCACCGAGAATGATACAAATCACAGGACATGCATATCATCATGATAATTCATTTATCTAACAATTCTGTCACATAAACAGATTAAATCTTAACCCTTTACCCAACGTAACGGCCAAAACCGGCCAATGCTATTCTAAAAAAATCGGCAATTTATTTATTATTTTTATCATTTTTTGTCTCAAAAACATAGGTTATGACCCCTCGTTGGAACGAGTTCGACGAGCTCGTTCCAACGAGGGGTCATAACCTATGTTTTTGAGACAAAAAATGAAAAAAAGTAGTTATTCAAGAATTTTTTTTTTGCAAGTGTCGTCTGGTTTTCATGTTAGGTAAAGGGTTAAATTATTTTTAAACACTTTTGGGACATAATGTTCGGTCGATCACTGAAACGCACATAGAATGTATCCATGTGCCTGTTATGATAGCCCGTAGCGCTACCAGAAACGAGTCGTCTATATGATACGGAATCGGACACATTATGTGATACGTACCGTTTCTCGTGATTTTCAGGCGAAAATCTAAATGATTGTTAGATAAAATGATTCATACAATATTCATGTCAGAACAGTGCCTTGATTTTTAAAAGGTTTCTGTAGAAAATACAAAAACACTTTCTTTCGTTTTCGGAGCAGGTTTCCGAAAGACAGTGATGGAGTTATTGATATTTCAAGAGAACATATTTGTTGTGATCTGCTTGTAATGGCCTCTTCGTGGTTGGACTTTGTATTAAAGGTGTAAACTTTAATTCATTTTACTACTCAAGTTAATCAGGACAATCTTTGCAGGGCCGGATTTAGGAGTGGGCAGACTGGGCGGACACCCAGGGCCCCTACATTTGAGGGGCCCCCACATTTGGCAATTTGGCAGGGAATTTTGTCATATTGTTCGAAATACTAATTTTCCTGTTGAAATGTTCCAGCATTTCTTAGCTCAGAGTGCCTTCAGAGACCACCTGAGAGCCTCCTGAACTCAAAATTTTCCTGGGGGAACCCCACTCCCAGACCCCCACCACCAAAAAATCACTCATCACTTTACGACGAGAGGCCAGATACCTTCGGAATCTGGGTGTTATGATCGTAAGAAAAAAATTTAGCCGCTGCCCGAGGCTGTCCAGAGGGGCCCCCACATTTATAATTCCGAACCTGCTGCCCAGGGCCTCCACATTTCTAAATCCGGCCCTGAATCTTTGATTCACATCACTTGGAAAGTAAAGAATTTTATGTGTTCCTTTCTGTTAGTGTTGCTTCCATCTGAAATAAGATAATTGTTTAGAAACAGGCGTGCAACCAGGATCGATATCCATAGAGGGGGTGCACAAGACATCTAGGGGACGGGGCGACCCCAACACCCCAGACATAACTTCTTTCAATTTTTGAGCCGGTGGAGCATAATTCCCTCATCTATATAACAATTACAATACGCACTCCTAACACAGTGGAGCCCACTAAATTGATCGTTTAATTGAATAAACCTGTTAATTGAATCTAACTTCAAAGCAGAAACCATTTACCATACATTCATACAAATTCTACCTGTCAATTGGATACTGGTTATAGAGAAACTCCGGTCAAATTAATAAAAAAATGAAATATTTCGAGAAATTAATTTTGTATTCGCCAATTCCCCTTGTTTATAGACCTAGTTGGTCTCCGTACTTCCAGTAAGGTATTTGATCTATTATATCTTGTTTTACAAAGCAACATGTGCTTTTGCAAACAAGATATAATATAACAAATGCTCAAATTATCTTTAATTAACCAAATATCTGTTAAATAAATGCTCCTGTTAATTGAATAATTTTCACTGACTAAGTGGCTATTTTTGTGAAAAATAATACTCATTTTTTGTTTAAACGGTGACGATATGTAATGAATGCTTACTAATGCTACAATAATTTGTTTTAAATGTTTTATTTCAGCCGCTAAGGAGATAATGGAAGAAACACTTGATACAACATTGACATCCGGGAATAGAGGAAAATAAACCATGCATTATAATGTTACAGCAAGTAACCCGAATAGCAATAAACTTAAATTATGAGCATTCTCGAATATTTGTGTTATTCCTCAGACTGCATGTTCAAAAAATTGAGCATGCAGTCAGATAGATATTATAGGGCCTCTATTTTGAAAAAAAAACCATGAGTCAATAAATAGGTTCCATCCATCCGTCTGTACTTCCATCTATGCTTTAGGATGTGTAGTCTATACCAGGCCTGAAAATAAGCAGGCTGACATTTGCAAAATGAGGTCCCCAGGGGGTGAATTTATGATGGTGCTATCCCATACAGTGGGACAATTTATCCACTGGGTACCTCTGTTTAGTTTTGAGACCCTGATTCAGACTGAGGTTCACAGAGGGTAAATTTAATGATGCTACCCTGCTATGCAGGGTAGCATCACTAAATTCAGCCTCTGGGGGCCTCGTTTTCCAGATGATAGTCGGCTTATTTTCTGGCTTGGACTGTGCCATTCATAGAGTTGATCGATTTCAAAGAAATTTGGTTCATGCAGTGTGTGGAGAGTGGATATTTATTTATTATTTATTGGTGTATAAGGTCACATATTTATGCACAATGGCTGATCATGACCGTGACAGTTTTGCGGGTGGAGGAAGCCGGAGTACCCGGAGAGAACCACTGAATAAAGGCGAGCAACTGTCAGCTCCCCAACATACTAACTCCACACAAGCAGGGTTAGCATTGGTTGAAGAGAGGTGCACCATCGACGTGCAGTACGCCTTAGTACACAGCGTCACCGTACCCCCACGTGAGCAATGGGGGTGAAGTGTCTTGCCCAAGGACACAACGCGGTTGCCGCAGGTGGGATTCGAACAGAGGGCCTCTCGATTTGCAGCCTGCACCTCTACCCACTGAGCCGCCGCGCTCCCCGTGGAGAGTGGATTGTCATTAAGACACCTGCAGAGTTGGAATTACACCAGCTAATAACTTACTGTCTAGACGACAGCATAAGGACAAGCTAAACTTACAGCAATTGGACCTCCGCGATTAAACCCAGAGGTCCACTGGCTGAAACTTTACTTGACCCTCTTATGCCTTATCACGGGAATTTGAAATTATTAGGTTAGGTAGAATTTCCACTCTGTGAGTGCATTATCGATAATCTATTCTCCGTGTACTTTGCATTGTTTTATCAAAACCTAGGCAATGTTCTAACTTGGGATCTTTCCACATATATTTTGCTTCAATTTGATGGACTGACAAATAATATTATTTTCGACGCGATGGCTGTCTTTAGAGTCAACTAATTACACTGAAATTTGGATGGATAATATATTGTTTTAACCAATACCTTGGCTAATACCCACTAACTTTTCTCAAAAGCTGCATCTGAGAAGATGGGGGGAGGATATAAATTCACTTACTTCGATTGTTGAAATAGATTTTTTGTACAAAATGGAAAAAAAGTATGATTGATTTAAGTATTAGACCAGACTCCGCGCTGCTTATCGTCGTCATCATTATAAAGACTGTGATGAGTGAATATTTATATGTTCAAATCCGCAAATGGTCAAAATGACAAATTCTGAAATTAGGCTGTCTTTGAAAAATATTTATTACAGAATCAGTTCAGATTAGAGCTGTAGGTTAACCGAAACCGAACCGAGTTTTTAGGGGTTTTTTTAAACCAAAACCGAAACCGTCGACAACCCATAATCTTAGGTTTTTCGTTTTTTATTAAATAAATGTCGGAAATTCACATAATGTAGCCATCCTAGAGTAGTGAGAGTACCCAGACACTGCCAATGGCAGTGTCTGGGTGCTCTTACCACTCTGGGAAGGCTACATTCTGTGAATTTCCGACATTTCAATTTAGTGGTGTTTGCAGCTTTCCTCAAGTTGCGTGTAGGTGTCAGACCTCGAAAAATGGCCATGCGCAATAAAAGCCCTGTATATTTAGGTAATTATTATATTGGCATTCGTGATTCTTCATGAATTACAGCTTATTTCGGGCATTCATTGAGTTTCACTCAATTTCACTGTCATTCAGTTATGACTCCGGACATAAGAATGAGTTTTATTGAATTTTATTTGGCCTCATGAACAAACCGAAAACCGAACCGAACCGAACCGAGGTTTTACTCCACCCAAACCGAAACCGAACAAGAAATTTAAAAACCTACAGCTGTAGTTCAGATAATTAAACAACATCTTAACGTAGACTGTTGTATTTCCTAATACAAATTCATATAAATGTTTATTTGAAATTCTTCGGCTATATCTCTCATGTAGAACTATATTTGATCAAATGTTATGGTGGGTGGTAATGGTAACACTAAGCTCATATGATACATCCACCCGCTTGAGATGTGTCAGAACGCTCAGATTGATGTTGGCAGAATGGTCATTTTTTAAATCTTTACTCAAGCAGGTGGAGAGAAAGTTATAGAGTCAATTGGAGCCACGCCAATGCCTGCAACTCCAGGTAAATGAAATATATGCATGCACTACCCAACAGCGTGTGAATAATTCAAGAATTAACTACATTATCTTTCAAAGACTTTTTGTAAGCTAGAATATAATTTTAAGGAGTGTTTCTTGGCGTTTGTTATAGAGTTCGGTTAAAGATATGTGAAAGTACAAGGATGTTTAGTTTTATTTGCACCATTTGTTCAATACGTATATTAAATATGGTTAATTAACTGGTGGAGTGCTGGAAGCCCATATTTGGGCTTTATTCTGAAGTGCAGGTACCACAATTTAAAGGCTCATATCCTGTGGATGTGCTTCATATTATTTTTGAAGTGATATTATTTTATCTGTTATGATTTGCCTTGTTACAATTTATGGGAGAGTGCCTATTGGCAGTCTCCCATAAATTGTAAAGAGACAAAGATGCTCAAAGAAATTTTAAGGACCAAAAATAAACCCCTCTCGACAGAGGGCATTAAGAGTGTGTGGGTATCTTAATTTGCTAGACATCTGGTCCCAACGAAGGTTTGTCTACCTGCTTCGACCACATTCACTCGGAGACATCCGTACCCTCATACCTGGATGTCGTATTTTTACAATATAACTCCGAGTGCTACCGTAACATCTCACCGGCCACATGAATTGTACCCGATACCAATGCAATTTTACCAGTATACCACAGCCAGTGCGCAACCATTAACCACTCTCTACCAAAACTACATTTTTCTTCCGCTCGGCACTACACCCTGTAGTTCTGGCATTGTTTATAGCCACATAATACCGCTACCATCACCCCTTATGCTCCATAGCGAGCTCCGGCGTTGTACCCATGCTCCCTTGCAACCATACCACATACGTATAACACCCACGGGTACCCAACCCGTCACGACCAGCCTGACGTGCCACACCCTCCCGATCCCCGTTACAATACGGATGTGTCCACCAACACACAATTAACCCCTGACCATGCCCATGCAGGTCATTAGGATTGGGGAACCGTCATACACGCGCCACGACGATCCTCCACACTAACGGGAAGACTACCACGCCCATTTCCGTTGCGCACCCCCAATAGATAACCACACATGAAGCATGGTGACGAATCTGGTTGCCACTGTCCCTATATCATATCTCTGGGCTTTCGAGCCCCTTTCGACAGAGGGCATTAAGAGTGTGAGGTTGTCTTAATTTACTAGACATCTGGTCCCAACGAAGGTTTGTCTACCTGCTTCGACCACATTCACTGGGAGACATCCGTACCCTTGATGTTTCATCTTTACAACTCCGAGCGCTACCAAAATATCTAACCGGCTTCATGAGTTGTACTTAACCAGTATACCACAGCCTTTGCACAACCATTAACCACTCTCTACCAAAACTACATTTTCTGTCCGGCGGGGTACTATACCCTCTAGTTCTGGCATTGTTTATAGCCACCTGACACCGCTACCCCCACCCCTTTCGCTCCATAGCTTGCTTCGACGTTGTACCCCTACTCCCTTGCAACCATGCCACAAAACCCAACCTAGTTTGCTTGCAGCTACACACAATGAGCTATCAACACACCACTGTCTTTTACCTCGGGCTATACCAGGCCTTGTCTAGAACTTCCTACCACATACGACCACCGACCGAATAACCATTTTAACCATTGACACAGGGCATACCACTCACATATGCCTACAAACATTTTTTTGCGTCGGCACACATACACACCGATCAATCAACGAATATATTTCTCCCCTTCCCCATTGGGCTGAGAATAGAGCTGCCTGGGGCACCAAACCAACCCTCATTGCAAATATTTGCAATACCTCTGCGAGCCTTGTATCCTCCCTTGACTCGCTCAGCTTACCCCACCACCACTCAAAGCATATTGCTCCTACTACCACCTCCGCCAGCTATTTTACGGACTTAACCCATGCCACCACTCTGGCAACATACGAACAGTTACCATGTCTTAACCCAACACATGAATGTAAACATTTCAGTGACGTTATCACCTTTCGTTGATGTTGTGCTTGTACAAACATTCCACCTCCAGCTTAATTTGTACCACCTGTATCACCTGTATGTACTGGTGATGCTTTACAGTTACCTTGTGAAAACAAAACAAATTAACGAAGACACACCTCCATTGTTCTAGGAAATACTGGCGATGTTGATTCCTCGCAACAACCAATCACATTAACTGATATCACGTGCACATCTGCAGAGGTCTCGTACCACTCCGATCACCATTTCCTTCATGGCAGTGATAGATTCCAGTTTGTTTACCGGCAGACATTTTGAAATACCTTTTTTGTACCTCGATTGAGTTGTTTTTTTTCCAATCACGACTTGTTTACACTGCTTTCACCATTTTGTTATTACAAGACATGTGTATATACACTTACCACTTATCACCTCAGGTAGTTATTCTGACTCTCGCGTTTTGCTTTTACATTATATTATTTCTTTCTCGCTTTCACGTTTTATTTATTCCTACTCATTTGATCGTGCCACCTGCCGAACCCGGCCTATGCGATCCCACGTGTGTCTTGACATGACACGGTCGCATTATACCTTCAACACGGTTTCATCTACCCACCAGCTACAACGGTAGACATATTCACGGGGTGACTTATACCAGTTCACCACAACACGCCCACCGGCGGCAGAAGAAAGCAAATCTGAGCTCACAAACACCAGCTATTGACGCTCGGTTCAACACCCTACAAATACCATTGACAAACCTCACTCGTACTGCGATCACGACCTACCTGAACATACGTGCATCTCACATCGGAATACCACACAGGCTTCTACCCACACGAATCCGATCCATACACCATTACCACCACAATACCACCAAACCTTGTATTTGTTTGTTTGATAAGGTCGTACTGGCCGAAACCTTGGTTACACTTCACGGAAGCTAATTCCGGGCAAATACCACCAAGTTGTTGAAACCACCACTTCCACCTGGAAGAGTTACACCCCGAAACACACCATAAACTCCGCCTACAACTTAATGACACACGGGGACTCATGTTTCGCGAGGCTGATGCGCAATACAAATACCGCAACTACCAACAATGCAATACACAAAATGGCGTCCCCATAGATCTCTAACATCATCAAAACAGATCTACACCTCACCGTTAACAAAACATTTAAATTTGAGAATGACATGTCCTCTGACATTGACGCTCTAGCTCTCCAAAACACTCAGTGTTTGGCACAGCTCCTTCAAATACAATACCACAAACGTTCCTCTGACCTAGCGACTCAGGTATCCGAACACCTTAACCACCCGCTCCCACCTAACGTCATCAAGCGGGACCAATCTGCTTTCCTTGAAACCTTTCATAACACCATAGAGCGCTTTTCCTCCAACGACCTCACCGGGTACAAAGCTCACCAGCAACATGCGCTTCAAGGAGGTATTGGCTACAGCAATACCGGCCAAGGCCGGACCTCTACCTCTGCGTCTACCTTCCCAACCACGGAGGGGATCACATTCGACTCCCCGAGTGATGCTACAAATAGCTCACCCTCAAACCACACTCCCAGGGTGACCCACCTGCGTGACACTCACTGCACAACACCCAATTCGCCTCCGAGCGCACCCAAGCGCCGGAAATTTGGGGTTAACCAAAATACTCCCTCCGCAGACAACTCGTACTGGCAATGAACACCCTAAAGCCACAGCCTCCATTCAAACTGACCATGACATAACTACATCTAGTTGGCCACCCTCACGTCCTACCGGATACACTCCAAGAAGTACCACCATGACTACCCTCTCAAGTCAACCAGCCACCGATACTACCCTGGCTTGTACTTCAACCTCCTCGGTATTGAGTGCTCTTATGACCCCTTGCACCAGTCAACTACCATGGTCACAAACCACCATACCGGCTGAGTTTTGGCCCATCGACCCCAACTCTGACCTTGAGCCCAAGGACAGTACGGATGATGCCTCACCAGATACCACTTTCATCCAACCGGCACCACATAGCACTGCATCTGCACTGATAGTGCCACCTGGAACCGATGCGTCCTCTCATGTACCAACTTCCATTACCAAACACAATAGTGTCACTAACCCTCCGTCTCTACAGACGCACACCCTACACCAACCAGGGCCTACAACAACCGATCCGGTAGTTACAGGACCCACCACGGTGTTGTCTACACGACGCGTGCATAGCCTGACCAAAGGAACTGTTCTACGCAACCTAACGCGTATACTCAGTACGAAACAATCGCGACTAGGCCGTGGGACCCTACTGACATTACCAACCGGCCCACAGTCAAACGCCTACCCACACACCCTGACCGCCACACCGCCGGTGAACCAGAAGGAACTTGGAGCGTAACGAACGGCGACGCATTAAACAAAAACCACATCTTACCAGATTGGCTGATACAGCTATCAAGCATATTACGAATCTCTCAACCTACACCCTCAACAGCGCCGAAAAGCTTGTACTAGGCAAGGGATTAAAATTTATACCCACGCCTCACAAACCCACCAGATCCTTCTTTCAGGAAGATATCCAACTGCTCCACAATAGAATGCGGCTGAAAGTTATACATGCTGACCATCAGCAGCGATTTATTAACCCTTTCCAAAAAAGACCAACATCGCTCCAACCACCTGTCACAATGTCGCTGTGGAAACATACCTGTCAAAAACGAAAATAGAACTACAGCGCTGCCTTAACCCCTCACACGTACGCCTCCGCCGCATCATGACCTGGGCGGAGCGCATTGCGCTCACCAATCTACACCGCAATCGTGACATTGTTATCAAACAATCCGACAGGGCAAATCAACTGTTCTGCTTGATCGCACCACATGTCTCTCCGAAGGCCGTCGCCAACTCACGTCGGCTCTTCATTACTAACCGTTCTCAAATGACATAACAGCACAAACCGCATACGAAGTTCGTAACCAACTTGAACAGATGTACACCAACGATGAAACTGACCACAATATGTACACGTCGCTCAAAACTAATCCGGAAACTACACAACCTGTTCTCTACCTCTTACCAAAGATACACAAAAATCCCCCTACCACGGGCAGGCCCATTATTGCCGGTTGCAGCACCACCACCACCACCACCATATCTGGGCTACTAGACTTCTTTCTTGTTCCCATAGTCAAAAAACAACACACGTACATAAGGGACACTGCTCATTTCATCCAACTCGTCGAGGAGGCACCTATACCTCCCGACTCCTTCCTCGTATCTGCCGATATTGCCAATATGTATACCAACATATCGCACGAGGAGGCCCGGTTAGCAGTCGAACAGGCTCTTACTGAGTACCGGAATCTACCATACCTCATACCTAGACCATCGACTGCTTCACTGATGGCGCTCCTTGACTTTATCCTTAAGCGCAACTGTTTCCAATTCAATGGACAGCCCTACATACAAACCTTGGGCGCCGCCATGGGCAGTAAAGCTAGTCCGGAAATAGCCGATATTTCCGCCCATACCTGGGAGCAGTCCCTCCTTTCAATGGGCCATGGCAAAATCCACAAATGGCTTCGGTACCGGGTTGACACCATCATCTGGACGGGCTCTGAACCAGACCTCCATGCATTCACGGAAAGAGCTAACCAATCACATCCCACATTTCGCTTTGTTTACGAGGCATCGACCACCTAGGTCACTTTCCTCGATACCGAAATTTACAAACGCGATCGGTTCCAAGCCACCGGTATACTAGATGTGCAACTCCACATCAAACCTACGGAAACCTTCCAATACCTACACCGTGAATCCGCCCCACCCCGCGACCTTCAGGGGTTTCATCAAGGGCGAGCGGACACGCTTCATACGTAATAATTCCACGGAAGCGAACTATACATACCACAAGGAACAGTTTACACAAAAGCTCCGCCAACGAACAAGAAACTGAACCTCTACTCCACACTGTCAATTTCGCGGACCGACCTACATTACTCAAACACAAATAGGGACCGAACAAATAAGTCCCATTTGGAGCCACCTCTGGTCTATACCACTACCTTTAACCCCTACATTACCAAAATTAAGAAAGCACTTAAGTACTGGGAACTCATATCGACCAACACCAAACTCCGGAAAATATTTCCCGAGCCTCCTATCCTGGTTTTCAAACGCAACACGAACCTAAGCGACCTCTTTGTTCGTGCCCGTCTCTCATCCACCAAGCGTGAGAATGAAACGACCCACCTACCTACTACCTCAACATCCACTGACCGTACCTCCCACCAATACACCACATGAAGCACGGACACAACCAACCTTCATCAGCCCTATGCATAATGGCATATCCCCCATGCTCGTGTGACGGGGCTCACTAGGGCGCACCCACCTCTACGGGTTGCTTCTGCTCTTACCAACAGTACTCACACACGTATGACCTCTAGCGCTTCCATATAATAAACACCACCAGATTACCTCCAAAAAATCCCCCCATTCCCCAGGGGACGGACCTAAGGATACACTCCTCTTCCGTGGGCTACCACTACCCCACATACCTCCGCTCCACGCTCCATACCATTAAGAGCTGCACTAATGTACCACAGCTACCCCAATACATCGTGAAAGCGTTTCACACCCTGTGATGATCAGGCCTATTTATATTTATTGGTGTTTAAGGTCACATATTTCTGCACAATGGCTAACCGTGACAGTTGTACGGGTGGAGGAAGCCAGAGTACCCGGAGAGAACCACCGAGCAACTGTCAGCTCCCCAACATACCAATTCCACACAAGCAGGGTAAGCATTGGTTGAAGACAGGTGCACCATCGACGTGCAGTACGCCTTAGTACACAGCGTCACCGTGCCCCCACGTGGGCAATGGGGTTGAAGTGTCTTGCCCAAGGACACAACGCGGTTGCCGCAGGTGGGATTCGAACCGAGGACCTCTCGGCTTGCAGCCTGCACCTCGACCAACTGAGCCACCGCGCCCCCGGATGATCAGGCCTAACCAAAGCCTCTACGACCCCTTCCCCAGTGGGACTAGGAGGGGAACTGGCGGCTGCCTCCAGAGCCTCCACCCCTCACTCAACTCGTTTTTCCTCTTCCAGAAGGCCTCCAAGCGCAGGGTGTCCCTGCGCTTGGTAGATGGACTCTTCTTTTTCTTCTCTCTTTTCAGGGCCTCCGTGCCCTTTTCGGGTGAGGACCAGTGGCAGAGGGGATCCTCTTGCCAAAGGTGCTACATCTTCCCCAAGAGGGTGGTGTGTTGGATGTTTCTACCTCAAACTCCAGGTTCAGGTGGACTCTCTTGCCTGTCTCCTGGACAGTCCAGGTGACAGGGCAAGAGATGCCCTGAGCTGATATGGTTCTGATGAGTCTCTCTGGTAATTCCAGTTTTTCCATGATTGATAATCCGGTACTCATTACTGAAGTCAGAAGTGTGTGTAAACGGAAAATGGTGAAATGATTCTTTACCTTTCCACTCACAATCAGTTTGAAATCACAATGGAACACCAATATGACGTTTACAACAACGTCCGTGTACTTCAAAACACTACCTTTGCGGGTCAACCTAACACAACTGACAATTATGTCCTTGACCTTTTTGAAGTTCTACCTATGCATTAGTTGACGTTTACAACGACGTCCGTGCTTTTCAAACCTCACATGCAAATCCCGTCACTACTTTCCAGAAGTCAGTCTTGAGCATTACTAATTTTCCGATCCTTACTATCACGTACGTGCTCATTACCGTGCTATCGTAACACCTAGTTTATTTTATGATATTATGCACATGTTCTCTCTACCACGTCCGCGATACCAATATATACCGAAATTTTTCTAACTTGCTACACTTGCCCGCTCCATTGTGGTGCTTGTCGTCGCATTGATTCGTCGTGCATTCAACACCTACCAGTCAATTAACACCTTTGCAAAACACCTGATACTTTCCAGAAAGTGAGTACTCTCATATCTGGAAAAAGAAAAGAGCTAACTTATCTTGTATCCTTAATTAATCTGACCAACTTGAAGCAGTTTCTCATCTTGAGTACCATGTCTACCGTGTCTCAAACTTACAAGAATGGCACATCACCCACAGCCATGAAAGAGAAAAGGAGGGTGGAAAAGAAAGAGCAAAGGAAAGAGAGAAGAGAGAGGGAGAAGAGAGAGGGAGAAGGCGGCGAGAAGATCAGCTTCTTTCTGTACCAGTAACCAGGTTAGTGATATTTCATTCAATTCTAACCTTTTTCCTAATCCTAATTCTGAGCTCATGAATTTGTTAAGTTCTCTTCAAAACACAGTCAAAATTCTCAATGACAAAATCTCCAGCCTAGAGGCCTCCATCAAGGAGAAAGATGAGCGCATTGCTCAATTCAATGCTGGCCAGGAGTGTCCCAACAGGCACAGCAATCCCGCTGTGGTGGCTTCGGGGGTCATTCCACTCACCCCTGGCTCCCCTGCCAAGGAGGTCCAGGTGGTGGCGGATTTCCACCATCAATTCATAAGCTTGCAAAACAGTACTGAGGCAGATATTGCTCCTTCTACCACTCCTCATCCTGAGTCCTGTCTTTCCGCTAAGGAAGTCCAAGAGGAAGTAGTCTACTCCTCCTCTGTCCAGGACAGTGTACTATCGGAAAAAACATCTGGCCTAACCACTGCGACAGAAATTCACTCTGCTCCACCCAAGGCAAATGAATTAAGTACAAATACAGTCAAAGCTACTGGTGGCCCAGCAACTCCAGCAACCCCTGAGTCGGAAAAGGGCGGAAGCCCTAGATCCTACGCAGAGGTCGCTCGGGCTACTGGGGCGGCCAGGACAACCAGTTCACCTTCTCTCAATGATCCGAAAGACCCCTTGAATACCAGGGAATTCAACCCTGACAAACCTCTATCACAGTTATTTAGTCCTGACTTCTCCATAGGGAATAGGGGCAGCAACTGCGTGCCTGTGGTCCCTGCCTCCAAAGTTCAGGGTCCTACATGCAATAGAGCCAATCAGAAAAGAAAGCAGCAAAGAAGAGAAAGCTCAGATCGCGACATCGAACTGCAGGAGAGTACGAACGAGGAGGGCTTTGAGACCATGACTGAGCGCAAAGTCAAAAGGTGTCGAAGTCTCATTCCTCGTCCGTGCCCTCCTGGTTCTAACCCGGTCCCTAGCCTGACTAATCAGAATAATATCCCAGAAAAGGCACCTGGAAAGGCTAGCAATTCCAATAATTCCAGTAATTCGAGCCACTACACATGTCCAGCAGCTAAGGCACCAAGTCAGCCGGTCCCGAGTAAACCGGCCTCTAATACACCAACTACGCCGACAACGCCTACCCCTCTCATGGAACTTAACTTTTCTGAGGCGGTCAAAAAAAACGTAGATCGTCCGCTCAGTAAAAACAGGAGACAGGGGAAAGCGACACCTTGCCCTCCTGTCAAAAAGCCAGTCCCCTTCATAATAGTAGTAACAAGGGTTCACCCGGAAACTCCCAAGGATGCCATATCCAGGGGATTGCCGAACTGCGACTGGGAGAGGTTCACATCTAGGGCCACGGGCAAAAGCACGTGGAGACTTAAAGTGAGCTGCGCAAGTAAAGAAACTAAAGAAAAATTAACTAAGAGTGGAGTAACTATTAACGGTAGAAAACATATGGTAGAGGAGTATAGAACTTCCCCTCCACCCATCCAGTGCCACAAGTGCCAAAAATTCGGGCACTTAGCCAATAAATGCAGGGGGAATCTGACCTGCATGAGATGTGGAGGCAATCACCTCACACAGGGATGTAAGGCGGACTCCCCCTCATGCCCAAACTGTAAGGGGGACCACGTTAGTAGCTATCGCGGGTGTCCCCATTTTAAAAAAGTCAAACAAAGCATCGATTTAAAAAATCTAAACCTAAAAAATCCCGACAGCGCCTCCTCCCCCCATACAATCTGCTCACTAGTTGCGGGAGCATTGTTCACAGTATTAGATAAACACGTTAATACAAATCTGTCCGACATCTGTCGTGATGTTAGCCGGTCAGCGTCCCGGCTTTTCAAAACACAAATTTCGGACTCGCTAATCAAAGCCTCAATCAACACCCAATAAGGCAGCCACTTAACTCCTAACAAAACACCGTAATTAACTACACTCCCATCATGAATAAGTTACAAATAGCCGTGTGGAACGCTAGAAGCGTTAATAATAAAAAACTTCAAATCAGCCGATATTGCAAAGACACAGACATTATCTGTGTCTGCAAAAGTTGGCTTCGACCCAATAAAAACTTCTCGGTAAGCGGGTTCAGCACTATCAGAAGAGATCGATTAACCACCAATGGTGGCGGCGTCGCTCTTTTAATAAAGCAGAACATCAAAACCAAAACCATAAGAACTAATCACCTCGACGCAGAGGTGATTGCTACTGAAATCACTGTTGATAATAAAAACATCGCGAATGTTTGTTATTATAATGACCCAAGCAAAATTGTTTCAGACACTGTATTTGAATTCTTTACGAGGAAATACAAACACTGCATTTTCCTCGGCGACTTTAATGCCAAACACCTGTACTTTGGCTGCAACAAAACTACCCCAAACGGCGAAGCCCTCCTTGAAATCACAAAAAACATAACCTTCATGTGGTTATGAATGACAGCTCAGCAACTTATATCAGCAATAACCCTTTATTCTCATCCGAAATCCTTGATCTAATTATCGCTAGCGACTCCCTGATAAACCATATCGACGACCACTGGGTCGGCGACGATGACCAGGCAGTGACCACCTCCCGGTCCATGCCTCTCTGCAGCTTGGAAATGGCCCACTCAGGTACCCCCCCCCCCCCCCCCACTCTCCGCAGAAACTTCAGGAAAATTAATTGGAACCTCTACCGTGACATCATTGATGTCAAACTCACAAACTCCTCCCCCCCCCCCCCCCATCCAATGCAGCGGAACTTGAAACCCAATGCGAGAGCATTGAGAAAATCATTAACTCAACCTTAAACGAAATATGCCCTAAAGAAGAAGTACGCCCCTGGAGAAACACCATCTCGGGCGAGACTCTGTTACTTATTAAATCTAAACGGAAAGCTCTCCGCGCTCTCAAAAAAGAAACTGACCCCAGCAAGAAATCCGAACTCAAAAAAACATACAACCGCCTTCATGGCGAAGTCAAAGAAGCCCTAAAGACTGAAAAACAAGCCATCTGGGAAAAAGCAACAGCCAACCTAAACGGGACCCAAGATGCTAAAAAATTCTGGGACTCTTTCAAAATTCTCACTGGGCAAAAAAACAAAGGCGGCAAAGCCGCAACAAAACCTCTTAAAAAGGAATGTGGCTCTTTCACTCGCACAGACAAAGAGAAGGCCGACACCTTTGCCGATCTCCTTAGAAAAACGCATCACCCGTATCAAGGCACGGGCAATGATGACGCCGTCATCAACGCGATTGATGACTTCACCAATGAGCACCCTGATATCTACCGGGACCCCAACTTCGATAACGAGCCAGAAGAAGGGGACGATGATGACCTTGTCACCCCCATCACCAATGACGAAATCATTAATGTCATAAAAAAATGCAAAAACTCCTAATCACCCGGCGAAGACGAAGTAAGCTACAAAATTCTAAAACAAAGCCCAAACTCCCTAATCGAAAGACTATACAAACTATTCAACTCATGCCTCACCCATGGCTACTTTCCCAGATGCTGGAAAAAAGCCATCGGTGTCATGATACCAAAACCCGACAAGGATCCCTCCGATCCAGCCAGCTACCGCCCAATCAACCTGCTCAGCTGCATTGGTAAGACTTTCGAAAGAATTCTTACCAATCGGTTCAGGGGGCACCTTGAAGACATCGACTTCTTCAATAAATGGCAAAGAGCCTATAGAAACCGTAAAGAAGGCATCGAACATGTCTACTGACTGGTCACCCAAATGAAAACCGCTATCAACAATCAGCAAATAGGCGCGGCAGTCCTGCTAGATGTCGAAAAAGCACTCGACTCTGTTTGGCATAATGGTATGCGCTACCAATTATCAAAAATGAGACTCCCCGTGAAACTGATTAGATTACTATCCTCCTTCTTAAATGATCGCGAAATTAAAGTCCGAGTGAACAAGGAAATGTCCGACAGTGTCCCCCTCGAAGCAGGCACCCCCAAGGATCCGTCCTAAGCCCCCTCCTATACATCTTTTTCGTAAATGACCTTAGCTTCTCCGATGACCGCGTTCAAGTTTCCCAATTCGCGGATGACAAGGGCCTCTGGGACTCTAACAATACGGCCAATCTGCTCCAAAAACCCCTGCAACGCGCTCTCGACGAGCTTGAAGAATGGTGTGCCAAATGGAGAATTAAGCTAAATGCCAATAAAACCCAACGAATCACCTTTACTCGCAAGAAAACTAAACGGGATTTTGACCTAAAACTTATGGATAACATCCTCCCAGAATGCAAAGAAGCGAAATTCCTGGGCATCACCATCGATCAGAAACTGTCCTTCAACAAACATACCGACGACATGGCGAAAAAAGCTACTAAACGAATTAACTTACTGAAAATGCTCAAGGGAACTTCATGGGGGGCCAACCAGTCCACCCTACTCAAACTATACAAATCCTTTGTGCGCCCAGTACTCGAATACGGTGCAATAATACTAACTGACCTCAACCAAACTAACATGGGAAAACTCCAAAGGGTCCAAAATCACGCGCTTAGAGTTGCCCTCCGCGCCCCATGTGACACACCCATCAAAACACTCCACGACAGGGCCGATATCCCCACCATTAAAGACCGCCTAGCCACCCTGGCCGCGAAAGATCATGATCGGTTAACCGACAGCGAACTAATCTCCGAACTGGGAGTAATTTGCGAAAGCCGACAAAAGCCCAAAAATTGCAACCAAAACTAAGACCGCTCGATTTAAAAACTAGGAATGACAAGATGCCCGGCACCTTAAAACTAAATAATAAATAGGGAACGATTGGGGTCCCAAGCACGAGAGGATGTTACTGCCCTTACGAATGTAAAGATTCGTGCATTTCATACTCTCCCCCATAGCGACAAGCACACACACAGCACAATACCACACGAGAGTATGTTACTGCCCTTACGAATGTAAAGATTCGTGCATTCCATACTCTCCACACACACACAGCAGACACCACAAGGACACGCAACGATTGAGGTCCTAAGCACGAGAGGATGTTACTGCCCTTACGAATGTAAAGATTCGTGCATTTCATACTCTCCCCCATAGCGACAAACACACACACAGCACAATACCACACGAGAGTATGTTACTGCCCTTTCGAATGTGAAGATTCGTGCATTCCATACTCTCTGCACACACACAGCAGACACCACAAGGACACACAACTAAAGGTGTGCTACTTTTATCTTTACAGTTTACATATTCTAATGAATACTAATTCTACTTTCTTCTTTTAAGCAGGTACACAGAAGATGTTTTTTGGACCAGCACCCCAATAACCGCTACAGACAGTCTAACCGTTATGGAAACAGTCACCCCACGGTTCCAGAACATCCTCCGCTCCATCCCTAAAAGTGGTCAACCACTTTAAGGGAGGCGAGCGTTGGTCCTGCGTCCCGCCTCTGCCCCCTTTTTGTAAGCGCATTGCGCATCTTTTTGTCCCAACCCAATAGGATTACAATGCAGGCCTGCCCCCTTTGTGGGGAGTTAGTTTAGTATAGTAACTGGGACAAAGTTAGGAGGTCTTAAATAAAACTGCGAGCGCTAAGTTGTCGAACGGTTCGTCGTGTTGCCTTTTGTCGCGTGTTTACAGTTTTCCCTGTCCGATCGCGTAATTTTGTCTTGATGATGGCGAGCAAGTATGTTCAGACGGAGGTAAGTATGGAGGTAAATACGTGTAATATCGCGGTCCAGGTCAACGGTGCCAACGGGGTAAGTATTGGTGTGCAGACAGAGGTCACTGGGGGTGTCGGTCAGAACCGGGTTGGTGGGGCCACCGATGGCGATATTGGGCTTGAAGTTTGTAAACAGTGTTCTATGATGTATGGGGACTGTCGTTCGATGGGATATGGAGAGGTATGTGCAAACTGTCAGGAAATCCTCCGCCTACTTGAGACAATTGTCAAGTTTGAGGGGGAGATTGCTGAGCTGAAGGGAAAACTTGGTAGGGCGGGGCTGTCTGGAGTTACACCTGTGAAAGTAGCTTTCCGAGAAAAGTGGGTGGTTGTCGGTGGTTCCAAGAGGAAACATGGGGGTAGAACCTTTGATGTGAATGAGGTAGGTGATGAGGTGGGGGCTGCTAGAAAAGTACGTAGGACAGATGAGGGGGGCCCAGGCCGGAGCAATGCTGTTTGGCGTGGACTATCAAAAGTAGTAGGAAAGGGGGGGGGGGGGGCAGAGAAGCAGGTAGATAGGGGTGTAAAGTCCAAAGGCAGTGGGGAGAGCAGCACCAGAAACAGATTTGATGTGCTCGATTCGGAAGAGACATAGGAGGTGATGGAGGTAGTTGCAACAGATAGTAGCTTGGGGTCTAGGCCAGGAAAAAGGAGGGGGGATCCGGTAGAAGACCAGGGGAGTAGTCCAGGTAGTTCAGGGCCTGGAAAGAGACGGAGGGACAAGGATAGGAGTAATCCTAGGTCAAAGATACCGATACCGATATTGATTCCGAGTGGGGCTGTTGGAGAGGAAGAGGACGCTGTAAACAATAGGAGACTAGAGGAGATAAATAGGGCGAGGGCCAAAAGTAAGTTGGTGGTTGCGGGAAGTAGCATAGTTCGGGGGATCGACAAGGTTGTCTGTGGTCCGGACAGTAAAAATAGAACAGTTCTGTGCTTTCCGGGGGCTAAAGTGGAGAACCTGAGGGATAGAGTGGACGGTATTGTAGCTGGGTCGGGGCCTGATACGGTAGTGGTATTACATGTGGGGTCCAATAACATCAGGGAGAGGAAATCAGTTCGTTTGGTGGACACATACAAGGACCTAATTAGTAAGCTACTTAGCAAGAATGCTCGGATCATCGTTTCAGGGGTGCTCCCCGTTATGGGTGGTGGGAATGAGAGGAACTCGCGGATTATGGCACTAAACGAGGAGCTGGAAGAGCACTGCAAAGACTTGGGAATACATTTCATTGACCACTGGGATTCATTCTGGGGACAAGGAGAGTTGTATGGGCGAGACGGATTGCATTTAAGTAGGATGGGTACAGACCTGTTGGGCCAAAAAATTTTACAGGTGGCTGGGCCTTTTTTTGGAGAAAAGGGGGGTAGGGGACCACAGCCGATAACCCAGAGGGGCTCAAATGCTGGGAACATAGGAAGAACAACAAACATGCACAACACAGGGACATACCAGGGTTATAATAATGTGCCAGTGATGACAAAAAAAAACAAAGATTCATTAAGTTTGGGTACTGCAACATCCAGGGTCTGCACAAGAAAGTAAGCGAAATATCAACAATGATGGACGAAGAAGACTTCGATATAATGGGTCTAAGTGAGACGTGGATACGACGGGATGAGCGGGTTGATCAGATGAAGGGTTGCGTGTGGATAGGAGCTGGGCGAACTGAGGGTCAGAAACGGGGTGGGGGTGTTGGCATCTACGCTAAAGAGGAATTACAGCCCTCATTGATTACAGATCTCACAGAAGCAAGGACTCAGATTCCAGTATCCAACGAAATAGTCTGGGCAAAAATCAAGTTAGGAAGCAGGAGTGTTGCCGTTGGTGTTGTATACTTAGCAGTGGAGGGAAGTAAGCCCGAGTGGAATGATTCAATATATACAACTCTTAGATCGAATATCACAGAGCTAGAAAGCAGAGGGTTCAGTATTGTCCTAATGGGGGACTTCAATGGGCACATCGGGGATAAGGAGGAGGGCATACAGGGAGGTGATAGGAAAATTAACACGAATGGGAGGAAGATGTTGGACCTATCAAAAGAGCTTGGTTTAAAGATCCTGAACAGGGATGCGAAATGTAAGGGTAAATGGACCTGGGAGAGGAACGATAAGAAAACAATAATTGATTATATACTCACTGACATTAGCGTATGGAGGGAGGTTATAGATGTAGAAATAGATGACGAGGGAAAAAATGACTTGGGTAGTGATCACAACCTGATAACAGTTAAGATTATGGGCAAAAAGACGAATAGAGACAGAAATACCTTCAAGGAAGTTTGGGGACTAAAACAAGGAGCCGACTGGAAGCAGTTTCGGGAAAAACTAAAACCAAATCTTGAATGTATACCTAGGGATGCAAATGTCCAGAGTATTTCAGATGGCATAGTAAATAGCCTAACAGAGGCAGGGAAGGATTGTATAGGAAGGGTGAGGGTCCCAACGAGAGAGCTTGGATACAGGATTAACGAGGGACTGAAAAAGGCTATAAAAGAAAGGAAGGTAAAATGCGCTGCTTACAGAAGTAGGAAGCTTAAAGGGGTGGATAACAATGACACGAGACTAATGAAAGGAGAATATGAACTGGCACGGAAAAAGGTGAACGAGATAAAGAATAATAATAGGAAGGAGCGCAATTGCAGTCTTGACAGAACAATAAAGAAAACGGGGGGTTCGAGCTCAAACGTATTTTGGAACTGGGTAAATAAACGGGGGAAAAGTAGTGTGCAGAGTATCAAAGTGGATCGGGAAAGTACAGAAGATAAAGGCCGTATCGCTTCAGACTTAGTCAAGCACTGGGAAAAGATAAACGATAGGCGATGGGGCAGTGGGTCCCCACCAAAAAGAAATACACTGGTGGAGGAGAACCTATCCAATCGTGTATGTAGCGAAATAACGGCAGAAGAAGTGCGGAACGTGGTCTCGAAATTAAAAAATGGTAAAGCGGGAGGGACTGATGAAACTCCGAACGAATTCCTCAAAAATGGAGGGGAGGCACTTATTGAAGTCCTGACAAACCGTTTCAACCCGGCTCTGCGAAAGCAAGAGGTCCCCAGAGAGTGGAGGGAAAGTAAGGTGTCGTTCATACACAAAAAGGGGGATAAGGAATTTCTAGATAACTATAGGGGGATATCAGTTAGTAGTAACATCGGAAAAGTATTCTGTAAGGTCATATACGGTAGACTAGAGGAAGTTATGGAAGAGAAAGGTTTTTTAGGAGAAATTCAAAATGGTTTCAGGAAAGGACGAAGAGTCACTGATCACCTACTTACACTAACCCAACTGATAGAATCAACAAAGGCTGAAAAGAAAAAGATGTTTCTGGCATTTCTAGATGTGAAAAAAGCATACGACCGAGTGTGGAGGGAAGGTATGTGGCGAAAGCTCGAGGGCATCGGACTGGGGGGTGACTTTGTGGGAATCATGAAAGCACTGTATACAGATGTGCAAAGCCAACTCAGTCTAGGGAGTATCACTACAAAACGAGTCCCTATGGATATAGGCCTCAAGCAGGGGTGTATCTTTTCACCGATTTTGTTTGCATTGTATGTTAAAGATTTAGGGGACGAACTAATTCAGAGTGCGGAGGGGGTAAATGTTGGAGACATAAAGATACCAGACTTATTCTTTGCGGACGACATGGTGTTAATGTCTAGAACTGAACAGGGGCTAGAGAAATTGCTGGAAATTGTTGGTAGATATGGGAACACTTGGCGGCTCGAACTAAATGAAAATAAAAGCAAGGTAATACCCGTTGGACGCAAGGTAGATATGACGAAGAGATTGAGAGTGGGGGAGTTCTCAATCCCCGAAGGGGAAAGCAAACAAATCACTGTAGGAGAAACGGGAGAGTATGAGTATCTAGGGGTAAGCATAAATATAACGGGAAGAGGGGTGTACAGAAATTACTCAGCCAAACTGATTCTGAAGGGGAAAAAAATTCTGAACCAACTAAAACTTTTAGAGAAAAATAGTTTCAACAAGGTCTTTGTGGGGAAAACACTGTGGGAGAGGGTGGGTTTACCAAGTATAACGTATGGCACGGACGTGATTCCATCAAACCAAACCGTTATTAAGAAGTTGGAAAGTACTCAGAATGATGCCGGCAGATGGATAACAGGGTCGAGTAATGCTGCAGCTTTGGAAGCAGTAAGGGGGGGGGGGGGGGGCTTGGGTGGATGAAAATCAAGGACAGGGTAGATTTGGGAAAACTGTGTTACTTTAACTACTTGAGAAACCTGCCTGACAACCGGTGGTGCAAATTGATGCTCGATACCATTTGGAATTCTAATATAGAAACGGGGTGGTCAAAACATGTGAGGGAACTAATGGACAATTACTCTATAGAGGTCACAAACATAGAAGTAGGAATGAAAGAAGGCAAAAGGTTTGTCAAAGAGAGAGTCATGGAAGATTGCAATCGAAACTGGCGAGCAGGGGTTAGCGTGAAAAGATCACTGCAGGGGTTACAATATAAAGAAAAGCCAGCCTTTGAGAAGTACCTAGATGGCACCTTTGGAGGGTCACTTCTGTTCAAACTGAGATCAAGATCACTGGAGCTTCGGGGAAAAATTGGGAGAGATGGGGAAAAGGGATGCCAAATGTGCCACTCTGGAGTAGTGGAGACCCTGGAACATTTTCTCTTGGAATGCCCACAGTATATACCTCATAGAATAAAATTTACTGGAAGAATAATGCAGAAGTGGGGTGAAGAAACAAAGGATAGATGGCTGAAGGGGGACACGAGGGAGAGGGTAGGAATGCTTATTGAAGAAATTGAAAAAGAGGAAGTGAGGGACACTATTAAGCAGTTTATATCTGAATGCTGGGAGGGGAAGAGGGGGTGGGGTGCAGGGGGAATGATGGCCTTCTCTTATGAGGACCGCGACAAATCAGCGGCTGGCCAAAGAGTTATTATTATTACTCTTGCAAAGAAGGACAAAGCGTGTAAACAGATAATGGAAAATATGGAAAAGGCCAAAAGTTGTTTGCTTGAAAAGGATAAGCAAGAAGGTAAGTAAATTTTGTTAGGCGAGGCGTCACTGTTCCTAGATTTGTAGGAGAAAATTTGAAGTGAAAATAATCCAAAAGGCCACGAAGCGGCGAGAAGGGAAAATTCTCAGTAAGACTGCTAATACTACATAACCTAGGCACCTCTGTGCCCATCAGCAGCCTTACCCTTGAAGACTATGCAAAAGTATGGGATGTCTGTTCTTTTTTCATTGTTGGGGATTCTAGTCCCCCCCCCCCCACCCCCGCGAAAAACATTTAATTTGCGATTTGCTCCCCACCCCACCCCAGCCCCAGAAAATACTTGGTGCGTCATGAAACTTTTGATGAGGCATGATGGGATTTTTATTAAATTGTTGGGGAAATTATTGGTAGAGCATATGCTTTGAAAAGATTACTTATTTTTTAAGTCTACATGTAAAACGTAAGTACGTAAGATCACCTACACAATGTGATAATGGAGTAATTTCAATCTGGTTTTTTTTCCACATTATTATTGCACCGTAAATAACGACCCTGTTCATTGTCAACTTCAAGTTAATGGACGAATATATTTGAGAAGATGAGGTGTTCAATAGCAGTGGATTACCTACATATATATTTCCCATTATGAACGAATGATTTTGCGCTTATTGCATAATACTATAGTATGAGCTACTCTATGTTTAATTGGGAATTAAAAAAAATATGGGACTTCCCAATTATTCACACTTTAAACACTGAATTATACTGTTTAAATACAATTGATATAATTAATTCGGTGGACGGACGTTTCGGACACGGACGTTTCGGACTAGGACATTTCGGACCGGACGTTTCGGACATGGACGATTCGGACTAGGACGTTTCGGACCCCGGACGTTTCGGACTTTTTTTATATTTTATATAATTTTTAGTGGATATTTTTATATGGATATTGTTAGTGGGTTTTCAATTTATTTAATTTTGCACAAATTTTTGTTACAAAAGAGTTTTGCTTATTAGGGAATTTTTTTTTTTGGGGGGGGAGCCTTTTTGTAAAACATAGTGGTAATGCAAACTGATGAAAAATTTTGAAATAAAGCTACAATGTATCATACTCCATTCATTCAGTTTACTATCAAAAACACAATTGTAGGCATCTGTTTTACTTTCTTTCTCTCAGGCTTTTTAGACTTCAAAGCTTCTTATCTTCTGGCTTTGTGTTTTTATAGCAATTTCACCACAGCTACAATTAATAGCAAGAGTGTTTCTCAGCTTCCCTCATTGTTGAGTGTGTTTTTACAGTGATTCATACTAAATTTTTATGGCAGATAATTTTTAGATCAATTCTTGTTGTTGTTGCAACACTTAATTTCAAAGTGTCCTTTTATTTTTTCTGACTTATGTGGCTTCAAAACTATTCTGCTTTTTTTAATATAAATTCTCTGTTATCACTGTCTCCTCATAATTTGTTGCTTCTTAGTTGCCTCAAGATGGAAATATTATCAACAAAAAGAGGTGGAAAAAAATTGTGTTTTGAGGGACACATGTACACTATTAAGTCAATCTCAGAGAAACAGAAATCTATAACATGGCGCTGTGTGAAACGAGACTCCCCTGTAACTTGTGCAGCTACCTTAAAGACTAATGACTGTTATGAATGTCCAATTCTAACAAAGATTCATTCTCACTTAGCTGACCAAACAGAAGTAGATGTTTCTAAATGTAGACAAAACATGAAGAATATGGCCAGTACAACTAATGATAAGCCAAACCAGATATTCACAAATATGCTTTTAACAGTATCTGATGAAGTGAAAGCTCGTCTTCCAGATTCAGACGTTGCCAAACGAGTACTCAGGAGGGCTAGAGCCCAACATCGACCCAAAGATCCACAAACACTCCGCGAGTTAGAAATAGTTGGTGAATGGACTATGACTTCAGGTGATCAACCCATTCCATTTTTATTTAGTGACAATGGTCCTAATGCTGATGAGCGTGTGATTATTTTTGCAACAGAACAACATTTGCAGCTGCTTGCAAACTGTGACACTTGGTGCATGGATGGAACATTTTCAGTAGCTCCAAATATTTTATATCAGTTATATGTCATTCATGGTCGGGTAGATAATGTGTTTTTGCCATTAGTTTATGCATTACTCCAACGGAAGACTCAAACTAGTTATGAAACTCTGTTTAGTAAACTGGCAGAAGCTGACTGTGATCCAACAACAGTTATTATTGATTTCGAAAGAAGTGTTCAGCTTTCTGTTCATTCTGTCTTTGGAAACCATGTAAACATTCAATATTGTTTTTATCATCTTTCTCAGTCTGTGTGGCGTAAAATTCAGTCGTTAGGTCTTTCAAGTTTATATGAGTCAGACAATAATTTTCGGCTTTTTTGTGGTCAAATAGACGCTTTGGCATTTCTGCCTGTAACTGAAGTTAATGAGGGCATGAATTATTTGAAAGAGACAATGCCAGAGGAAGCAGAACCTCTCGTTGAATATTTTGACAATACTTATGTTAATGGTCAACTTCGTCAGAGACCAGCAAGAGAGGTGAATGGTATTCAGACTGTTAGGTTGAGGCGAGTGCCTCCTTTATTTCCACCTTCAAGTTGGAATGTCCATGATGTCACTATTGCCAACCTGCCCAGAACAAATAATATCTCAGAAGGTTGGAATAATAAATTTCAAGGACTTATTGGGCATAGTCACCCAAGTATCTGGAAATTGATTGAATGTTTACAATCTGAATGTGCACGTGTCAAAGGTGTGTTGCTCCAGCTTGAACGTGGTATAAGACCAAAAAAAGAACAAAAAAAGTATTCACTGAATTACAATCCCGTCTTCAAAATTTGTGTGAGGATAGGTTGTCTGGTCGTAAAAGCATACCAGAATTTCTCCGAGGTGTAAGCTGTAATCTGCGTGGTGGTCAACCAAATTTATAAACTCAGAAATATTTGATCAATAAGATGAAAAATGTATTTTTTCTATTTCGTTGGAATTCATAAATTATATAAATTAAAAAGAACTTGGAAAAGTATACCCAACCAGTAGCATGACAAATTATTTCCGGTAGTCTATACTTAAATTTTATAGCTAAATATTCATATTCTAAATATTCATTTAAAAGCATAGAAATTTTATTTTTTCCAGTTCCTTGTAATTTATATTATATATAAATTAAAAGAGACTTGGAAAAGTATACCCAACCAGTAGCATGACAAATTATTTCCGGTAGTCTATACTTAAATTTTATAGCTAAATATTCATATTCTAAATATTCATTTAAAAGCATAGAAATTTTATTTTTTCCAGTTCCTTGTAATTTATATTATATATAAATTAAAAGAGACTTGAAAAAGTGAAAAAAACCCAAACTTTTCATTCTAAATTATAACCCGTAATCTGTTACTAAATTTTTATAGCGAAATGTTCAGCCACCAGCATGAAAATTTTATTTTTCTAGTTCTTTGTAATTTCTATAAACTATATAAATCAGAAACAACAAGTAACATTAGAATTGTATTGTGCTATTGTTTTGCTATTGTAATATTAGTTATAACCTGTTTTTAAATGTTCATGTTTGTTGTGCTATGTATAATATCAGGTAAATTTTATGACAGTTTTAAAAAATTATAAAACTTTCAAATGTTGTTCATTTTCATTTTACAATTTACATCCCACCCCACCCCCTCCCCCTCCCTTCCACCCACAAGAGAACAATCTCAAAAGTACACCCAAATACATTCTGGCCGAAACGTCCGCCCTGTCCAATATTTCTGTCCGAAACGTCCTAGTCCGAAACGTCCTAGTCCGAAACGTCCGGTCCGAAACGTCCGTGTCCGAAACGTCCTACATTCAATTAATTCACATGTTAGTTACTTCAGGTTTTTTGTAAGGCTGACCAAAGAGATTATTACTTTTATTGAAGCTCCTAAAACTAGTTTAAGTTAACATTTTCTTTGTTTTCAGACAATGAAAAGACGGCTGCCTGTCTCTGTTTGCCTAATTTACTACATGAGAATAAAGCCCTTCTGTACACCATTGATGAGGTAAGAATAAGATTAGTTTAGCTTTATGGGATATGAATTGTGGTTTAACTTTCCTATTGGGGGTTTGGGAATTATAAAATAAACTTATATTTGATTTATTATATCATTTTGCCAGTAATTGATCATCCAAACCCTTGTCTTGTCATTCTTGTACTATAGGTTGAAATTATTTGCGAATTTTAAAATATTTCCAATTATACACATGCATTTATCACAATACCAAAACAGGCTTATCTAAAAACATGACAAGGATATGATATACGGTGTGAATAGTGTCGGCCATCTGATTCTATTTACCCCATACATTTGATTTACTCTGCTATCCTCGTTTTCACAGAATAAATGAAAATAGTCAAAATAGTCTACTATGTTTCCATTAATTACAAATATCCATTATTGCTTTGTATAGTAGATTAATTAAAATTTTCAACCTTCAGACATTAGACTGCATATTGAAAATGTTAATTGATCTTTTGTACAGAGTCACTTAGTTGCTCTCTCGTCACCATTAGAAATCCTATCTATGTGTCTGCATACCAGGGTTACGCAAGCTTGAGTTATGATCTGAAACGATATTTAAATAAAAATTATGCATTGCTAATCTATATATGCTATTTTAAGAATACAAATGACGCAATAAAATAAATTAACTTTTTTTCAGGAACCTGATTCACCAACTCCAGTCATGAAACTTGAGGGGGCAAAAGATGGCAACCCGTTTGACGTCGAAACAATTTCCATCATAATGGACTCAACACTTGTTTGTTAAATAGGAAATGACATCATGTTAGGTTGTTCTTGCCTATTTTCATTATATTTTATCTTTGGGATTAAGTACCCAAACAAATTGAGCAACACATTAATTTTTTTTGAAAGGTTTTTATTAAAAATTAAGAATGTATCTGCTGTAACAACAGCAGTTGCTAAATTTAACAACAGAATTATGAAATAAATGTATATATAAACTATGTCTTGTCCTGTGGTTAGAATCCAATAGAAACAAACAGCTTTACATGTTAAATTTTTGGGATATATATATAAAAGAACTATATATCATGTTGCCCTACACACACATTTACATCTATATATATCATGTTGCCCTATACATATAAAAGAACTATATATCATGTTGCATACAGATTCAGTATAGATGTATATATAAGGTGTGATATTATTGAAAACTTATGTACATGGTCGTTGAAAGGATTAATCTATGCACATGTATTATTAAATAATATTACTTTGGTCAAACTCTTGTCCATTTTTTTAATAGAAACAATCTATGTATTATAAAATAAAATTATTTTGATCAAACTGTTGTCCATTTTTTTAAAATAAAAACATTAAATCTTTTTATTATTTTCCTTGTTTTGTATCCATTATAGTCAATTTACTATTTGATAAATGTTCGAAATGGCATAGAATACCTCACTGTCAATGGGGAAAACTGATGGCATTGGATGATAACAGTGACCAGCCTGTTTGTTTTATGAATGCACATCTCTGGGGGAACCCTGGGAAGTAAAGTAGTGTTGCTATACTCAAGTAAACTAATTCTCCTTCACCGATGGAATAGGATCCGGTACCTAACTCCTGCGGTGAAAGTCGTCTAAAATGGGCAACAGGAGTTGGAAAATATTGGTCTGGGTAACTCAGTTAATAGGGGGTCGGCAGCGTTTTTTATGAATTAAAGTCGGTATTTCATCCACTTGTAAACTAGCAGTATGTTAACGTTCCATTATCCTTCTGAATGATCGGGTTCTGTGTGGAACCGTTTTGGTCATGCTTGGGTCTTCAGTGGATCATTTTATGGTTCGGGCTAGGTTTGATGTGAAGCCTTTTTAAGTTCAAACTCAGTTCTAAGTGGAGTCTTTTAGGGTTCAAATTCGGTTCTGAGTGGAACCTTTTGGGGTTCTTATTGGGGTCTACATGGCGCCTTCCATGGTTCTGAGAGGGTTCTATGTGGAACATATTATGGTTCTCAATGGGTTCTATATAGAACCTTTCATGGTTCTTTGTGTGGAACCCATTTGTAAAGGTTCCACACAGAACCCTCCAAGAACCTATGTGGAACCTTTTTAGGGTTCCGAGAGGGTTCTTTGTGGAACCCCAAAAGGTTCTGAGGAATGTCTCCCAGGAGGAACCTTTACAGAACCCTCAAAGAACCCATTTGTAAAGGTTCCAAATAGAACCCTCCAAGAACCTTTGTGGAACCTTTAAAGGTTCTGAGAGGGTTCCATATACAACATTTGAAGGTTCTTAGAGGGTTCTATAAGGAACCTTATAGGGTTCCACGTGGAACCTTCGAAAAGGGGTTCTTTAAGGGTTCTGTAGAGGCTCCACCTGGGAGACATTCCTCAGAACCCTTAAAGGTTCCATATAGAACCAAAATTTTTAAGAGTGTTTGCCGACCTCCTAAGAAAAACGCATCGCCCGTATCAAGGTGTGGGCAAGGTGCGGGCAATGACGCCGCCGTTATAAACACGATTGATTACTTCATCAATGAACACCCTGATATCTACCGTGACCCCAAATTCGACGAGCCAGAAGACGGGGATGACGATGACCTTGCCACCCCACCACCCACGACGAAATCATCAACGTCATAAAAAAATGCAAAAATTCCTCCTCACCCGGCGAAGACGAAGTGAGCAACAAAATTCTAAAACAAAGCCCAAATTCCCTAATCGAAAAACTAAACAAACTGTTCAACGCATGCCTCACCCATGGCAAGTTTCCCAAATGTTGGAAAAAAGCCATCGGTGTCGTGATACCAAAACCTGACAAGGACCCTTCCGATCCAGCCAGCTACCGCCCAATCAGCCTCCTCAGCTGCATTGGTAAGACATTCGAACGAATCCTTACCAATCGGTTCAGGGGGGGGGGGGGGGGCACCTTGAAGACATCGACTTTTTCAACAAGTGGCAAAGAGCCTATAGAAACCGTAAAGAAGGCATCGAGCAAGTCAAACGGCGAGTCTCTCAAATGAAAAGTCCTGTTAGATGTTCAAAAAGCATTTGACTCTGTTTGGCACAATGGAATGCGCTACAAACTATCCAAAATTAAACTCCGCATGTAAATGCTCAGGTTACTATCCTCTTTCCTAAACGATCGCGAAATTAAAGTCAGAGCAAACAATGAAATATCTGACAGTGTCCTCCTGGAAACAGGCACCCCAAGGATCCGTCCTCAGCCCCCTCCTTTACATCTTCTATGTAAACGATCTCATATTCTCCGAAGATCGTGTTCAAGTCTCTCAATTCGCAGGTGATAAGGGTCTCTGGGACTCTAACAATACGGCCAATCTGCTCCAAAAACCCCTGCAACGCGCTCTCGATGACCTAGAACATTGGTGTGCCAAATGGAGAATTAAGCTAAACGCCAATAAAACCCAACGAATCACCTTTACTCGCAAGACAGGCAAACGCGACTTTGACCTGAAACTCATGGATAAAGTCCTCCCAGAATGCAAAGAGGCGAACTTCCTCGGCATCACCATTGATCAAAAACTGTCCTTTAATAAACACACCGACGATATGACGAAAAAAGCAACCAAACGCATTAACTTGCTGAAAATGCTAAAGAGAACTTCCTGGGGAGCCAACCAATCCACCCTACTCAAACTATATAAAACCTTTGTGCGCCCAGTACTCGAATACGGTGCAATCATACTTACTGACCTCAATCAAACTAATATGGGAAAACTCCAGAAGGTCCAATATCACGCGCTTAGGGTCGCACACTGCGCCCCATGGGACACCCTCCCCCCCCCCCCCCCCCATCAAAACACTCCGAGACAGGGCCGATATCCCCACCATCAAAGACCGCCTAGCCACCCTGGTTGCGAAAAAAATCATGACCGACTAGCCGACAGTGAACTAATTTTCGAACTTGGAGCTATTTGAGAAAGCCGACAAAAACCCCAAAATTCCAAGCAAAACTAAAATTGCTCGAGAAAAACTAGGGAACGAGAAGGTGAGCTAATGGGCAGATTAACAGTTTAACTGTGGCCTTCTACCAGAAAGGGATGCCTTCACTGACTCAGCTAAAATTATATCACAATCCTATTCAATGACTGCATTAAACTAAAGGTACTTCTTTTATTTTTTATTTTACTTCATTTTACATATTCTTATGAAAACTAATTCTGCCTTCTTTTAAGCAGGTAAAACAGAAGATGTTTTTTGATCAGCACCCCAATAACCGCTATGGAAACTTTAACCGTTATGGAAATTGCAACCCCCATGGTACCAGATTATCCTCCACTCCATCCCTAGAAGTGGTCGACCACTTCAAGGGAGGCGAGCGTTGGTCCTGCGTCCCGCCTCTGTCCCTTTTTGTAAAGCGTCCACATTGCGTATGTTCTTTCCCACCCAAATAGTATTATAATGCAGGCCTGCCCCCGAACCAGGAAAGTTCGGGTCTTCTTCTGGGGTCCCCGAAAGGGGGCGTTGTTGCTTTCTTCCTAGACGTCCTACCACACAATCAGAGACAGCCTGAGACAGACTATACTTGCCAGTGATGGCCATCATTCGAAATCATCTCCTAAGTGGCAGACTATACTTGCCTGAAAATCTAAGACTACTGCACCCTCGGGGAGAGGTAGTACCTTTGTGAGAGGACCCAACCTCCCACACTGGTCCTCGTCCGAGGGTTCATCCTACTGCAATCAAAGAAGCCATCCACCCGCCACGCCGCAACCGGAGACACCTGCCGAGTACCTGAATCCTTCCCTCCTTCAACACGCCTCGACATGAGTAAAGGAACCATATACGGTCACTGAGGGTCGAAAGGGGCTTGTTCCCCAAACCGTCCATGCGCGCCTTCGGCGCGTGAAACCATTCCATCCGCGGCAATCATTACTTGCTCTATCTTGCATAGATACACACAGTAGAATTTCACAATGCGACCTTTCAGAACCACCAATTTTAATAGGCAACGGAATCGCAGCATGAGGCGTACCCAGCAGTTCAAGAAAATCCGCATGCCTAATGTGGACCCTTCTCTTGACAAACATGAAGGCCTTGTACAGCAACGTAAAGAATATGCCGAGGCCTGGACGGAATACGTGCGATCACCAGAGTGGACATTCTCTGTACGTTCGCCAGTAGTCACCGGCTTCCCTGGGGACGACATTCTTTCCTCCAAATTGGAGGAAAAAACATCAGAAGCCTCCTCCCAAATGAAACTATCATCGGGTTTTCGTGGTTCGTTCGTTTCGTTTCCATTCGTTCGTTCGTTCGTTCGTTCGTTTGACAAGACAGCCACACTGAAAAAGTGATTTTAATCATATTTCAGCTACAAAAGAGTAAACATAACACGCTTCTGTCATTTTGTCTCTAAACTTGCGACTGATAAATAAGAAAAATGTCTCATGTTCACACAAATTCCATCTCTACAGCTTTTATCAAAGACAAGAAGAGAGAGGAGAGGAGAGAAGAGAGGAAGAATAGGAGAGAGAGAGAGAGAGAGAGAGAGAGAGAGAGAGAGAGAGAGAGAGAGAGAGAGAGAGAGCGAGAGAGAGAGAGCAACTAGGAGGGCGTCCACTGGCAAAGTAGGTGGGTACAACAATACTCAAGCTATGGGGGGGGGGGGGGGGTTCCGACGTCCAGGCATTAGTCGACGAGTTAAAAGAGATAAGGAAGGAGATGGCCAATCTCAGGGCGCAGTTAGTAGCCAAGGAGGAAGAAGTCGCCAGGCTCAAGTCCACTGCTGCTACAGCAGTCAATACTAGCCTGCCTAGCTTGGTCACTAATTCTGACGCTCAGGCCTGTACACCAACCCCTGACCCTCCTCCAAAGGAAATCCAGGTAGTGGCAGAAATCCACCTGCCCCACCTAAGGTAGTAGCAGCAGGTACAACAGGTACAACTGATCAAAGTAGCCCTGATCATAACAATGAAGTTAAAGTAACTGGTGGCTCGGCAACCCCAGCTACCCCTGAATCGGAGAAGGGCGGAAGTTCTAGATCCTATGCAGAGGTAGCTCGGGCTGCTGGGGGGACCAGGATCAATAGAACACCTTCTCCCAATGATCCTAAGGACCCTTAAAACACAAAGGATTTCAACCCTGACAAGCCTTTGTCATAGCGGTTCAGCCCTGACTACTCTAAAGACAGTGGCAACAGCATGCCTGAGGCCCCGCTTTCCTTTCCAAAGTCTAAGTCCGCACATGTGGAAGGACACCACAAATGAGAAAACAACAAAAAAGAGGTAATTCAGACTGACATAGAGCTGCAGGAGAGCACGAACGAGGATGGTTTCGACACCTTGACTGAGCGTAAAGTCAAGAAGTGTCGGAGTCTCATTCCTCGTCCGTGCCCTCCTGGCGCTATCTCAGTCCCAAGTCTGACTAAATACAATAGCGTACCAGAAAAAGTTAACACATGTAGTAATTCTAGTAATTCTAGTAACAATTCAAGTTCAGCAGCTAAGGCACCAAGCCAGCCGATTCTGTCTAATCCTGGACCAATATCATCACCAACGCCTCTTATTGAACTCGACTTCCCTGCTGCTGTTAAAAAGACAGTAGATCGCCCGCTATCTAAAACTAAAAGATAGGGACAGGGGAAAGCGACTCCCGCCCCACCTGTAAAAAAGGCAATTCCGTTTACAATAGTCTTCACTACGGTTCACCCAGATACTCCCAAGGAGGCCATCTCTAGGGGGTTGCCAGAGTGCGAGTGGGAGAGGTTTACCTCAAGAGCCACGGGCAAATGCACGTGGAGACTAAAGGTAAACTGCCCCAGCAACGCGATAAAACAAAAATTAACCGCAAACGGAGTTACCATTCATGGCAGAAAGTACGTGGTGGAGGGTGTAGAACTACCCCTGCACCAATTTAGTGCCACAAATGCCAAAAATTCGGGAACTTAGCCACCAAATGCAGGGGGAATTTAACCTGCATGGGATGCGGAGGCAATCACCTCACACAAGGATGCAGATCAGACTCTCCCTCATGCCCTAACTGTAAAGGGGGCCATGTGAACAACTATCGCGGATGTCCCCACTTGCGGGAGCATTGTTCTCTGTATTAAACAAACATGTGAGTACTAGTCTGTCTGACATCTATCAAGATGTTAGCCGGTCAGCGTCCCGGCTTTTCGAAAACACAAATATCCGATTCCCTAATTAAAGACGCAATCAACACCCAATAAAGCCACCAAACACCTTTAACCAAACACCGAAACTAACTTACAACCCCATCATGAATAAGTTACAAATAGCGGTGTGGAACACAAGAAGCGTTAATAAAAAAAACTTCAGATCAGCCGATATTTCGAAGATACAGACATTATCTGTATCTGCGAAAGTTGGCTTCAACCCAGCAAAAATTTCTCGGTAAGCGGGTTCAGCACTATTAAAAGAGACCGACTATTATTATTATTATTTATTGATGTTTAAGGTCACATATTTATGCACAATGGCTAATCATGACAGTGACAGTTTTACGGGTGGAGGAAGCCGGAGTACCCGGAGAGAACCACCGAGCAACGACGAGCAGCTGCCAGCTCCCCAACATCGTAACTCCGCACTGCAGAACAGGCAGGGTGAGATTGGTTGAAGACATGCGTACCATTGACGTGCAGTTCGCCTTAGTACACGGCGTCATCGTGCCCCCCAAGAGACCGACTAATCACCAAAAGTGGCGGCGCTGCTCTTCTAATAAAGAACATCAAAACTAAAACCATAAAAACTGATCACCTCGATGCAGAGGTGATTGCTACTGAAATCACTTTCGACAATAAAAACATCGCGATTGTTATTGTAACGACCCAAGCAAAATTGTTTCTGACACTGTCGTTGAATTCTTTACGAGGAAATACAAACACTGCATTTTCCTCGGCGACTTCAATGCCAAACACCTGTACTTTGGCTGTAACAAAACCACCTCCAACAGTGATGCCCTCCTTGAAATAACACAAAGCATAACCTTCATGTGGTTATGAATGACAGCTCAGCAACTTATATCAGTAACAACCCATTATTAACATCCGAGATCCTCGATCTAATTATCGCCAGTGACTCCCTGATAAACCACATCGATGACCACTGGGTCGGCGATGATGACTTAGGCAGCGATCACCTCCCGGTCCATGCCTCACTGCAGCTAGGAAATGGCCCACTCAGGTACCCCCCCCCCTCCCCCACTCTCCGTAGAAATTTCAGCAAAACTAATTGGAACCTCTACCGCGACGTCATCGATGTCAAACTCACAAACACCCCCTATCCAATGCAGCAGAACTAGAAAACCAATGTGAGGGAATAGAGAAAATCATCAACTCAACCCTAAACGAAATATGCCCAAAAGAAGAAATGCGCCCCTGGAGAAATACTATCTCGGGCGACACACTGTCACTAATCAAAACTAAACGGAAAGCTCTTCGCGCTCCTAAAACCGAAACTGACCCCGGTAAGAAAGCTGACCTAAAAAAACATACAACCACCTTCATGGTGAAGTCAAAGAAGCCCTCAAAGCTGAAAAACAAGCCAACTGGGAAAAGGTAACAGCCAATCTAAACGAGGTCCAAGATACTAAAAAATTCTTTCTGGGACTCTTTCAAAATCCTAATTGGGCAAAAAAACAAGTGCGGAAAAGCCGCAGCCAAACCTCTTAAAAGGGAGGACGGTTCCTTTACGCGCACCGACAAAGACAAGGCCGACACTTTTGCTAACCTCCTAAGAAAAACGCATCGCCCGTATCAAGGCGCGGACTATGATGACGCCGTCATAAATGCAATTGACGACTTCATCAATGAACACCCTGATATCTACCGTGACCCCAAATTCAATTACAAGCCAGAAGACGGGGATGACGATGACCTCGTCACCCCCATCACCAATGACGAGATCATCAACGTCATAAAAAATGCAAAAATTCCTCCTCACCCAGCGAAGACGAAGTGAGCTGCAAACTTCTAAAATAAAGCCCAAATTCCCTAATCGAAAAACTATACAAACTGTTCAACGCATGCCTCACCCATGGCTACTTTCCCAAATGTTGGAAAAAAGCCACCGGTGTCATGATACCAAAACCTGACAAGGACCCCTCCGATCCAGCCAGCTACCGCCCAATCAGCCTACTCAGCTGCATTGTTAAGACATTCGAACGAATCCTTACCAATCGGTTCAGGGGGCATCTTGAAGACACCGACTTTTTCAATAAATGGCAAAGAGCCTATAGAAATCGTAAAGAAGGCATCGAGCATGTCTACCGACTAGTCACCCAAATGAAAACCGCTATCAACAATCAGCAAATAGGCGCGGCAGACCTGTTAGACGTCGAAAAAGCATTTGACTCTGTTGGGCACAATGGAATGCGCTACAGATTATCAAAAATGAGACTCCCCGTGAAATTGCCCAGATTACTATCATTCTTAAATGGTCGCGAAATTAAAGTCAGAGTGAACAATGAAATGTCAGACAGTGTCCCCCTTGAAGCAGGCACCCACAAGGATCCGTCCTAAGCCCCATCCTTTACATCTTCTATGAAAATGACCTTAATTTCTCCGAGGATCGTGTTCAAGTCTCCCAATTCGCGGATGATATGGGCCTCTGTGATTCTAACAATATGGCCAATCTGCTCCAAAAACCCCTGTAAATGGAGAATTAAGCTGAACGCCAATAAAACCCAACGAATCACCTTCACTCGCAAGAAAGGCAAACGCGACTGTGTCCTGAAGCTCATGGATAAAATCCTCCCAAGATGCAAAGAGGCGAAATTCCTCGGCATCACCATTGATCAAACACTGTCCTTCAATAAACACACTGACGATATGGCGAGTAAAGCAACCAAACGCATTTACTTATTGAAAATGTTAAAGGGAACTTCCTGGGGAGCCTATCAATCCACCCTACTCAAACTATAAAAGCCTTTGTGCGCCCAGTACTCGAATACGGGGCCATCATCCTAACTGACCTCAAACAAACTGATATGGGAAAACTTCAAAGGGTCCAAAATCACGCGCTTAGGGTCGCCCTCCGTGCCCCATAGGACACACCCATCAAAACACTCCACGACAGAGCCGACATCCCTACCATAAAAGACCGCCTTGCTTCTCTAGCATCGAAGAACCACGATCGGCTAGTCGATAGCCAGCTAATTTCCGAATTACAGGCAATTTGCGATAGCAGACAAAAACCCCAAAACGTCACAAGCCAAAAAATACTAAAATAGGAAATAATAATCAGGATTTATATCAGCCAGCACGCAAACACAACATGGGGAAAGATAGAGCGGCCAAGCTATTGTCAGCAACACTATTGTGACCCGACAGTGCGATATGTCCTTTATAAGGCATGCCACAATACGCTGAACCGAACTACTCTGCACCCCCCCCCCCCCTCCACACACACACAGCATAAACTCAGCAATCACGCAATCAAAACGGAGAAAGCCTGGGGAGGCTAAGCTATTGTCAGCAACACAACTGCGTCCCCACAGTGTAGTTTGTCCTTTTTAAGGCATGCTACAACAGCTGAACCAAACCACTCTGCCTCCACCAACACTTACAATGGGGAAAGATAGGGAGGCCAAGCTATTGTCAACAACACGACTGCGACCCTACAGTACGATATGTCCTTTATAAGGCATGCTACAATACGCTGAACCGAACTACTCTGCCCCCCCCCCCCCCCCCCCACACACACACAACATAAACTCAGCAATCGCGCAATCATAACAGAGAAAGCCTGGGGAGGCTAAGCTATTATCAGTAACCCAACTGCGTCCCCACAGTGGTGTTTGTCCTTTTTAAGGCATGCTACAATAGCTGAACCAAACCACTCGGCAATCCACTAACACTGATAAGGAACACCAACTTAACAGTCACGCTCATCATAATCAGAACACGTACAAGCATCATACACATGCACACAAACACCGACACATTTCTTCTATCTTTTAAATATTCTAATGAATACAAACTCTGCCTTTTTTAGCAGGTGCACAGATGCTTTTCGATCAGCACCCCAATAACCGCTATGGAAACATTAACCGTTATGGAAATTACCAATCCCACGGTTCCAGAACATCCTCCACTCCATCCCTGAAAGTGGTCGACCACTTCAAGGGAGGCGAGTGTTGGTCCTGCGTCCCACCTTTGTCCCTTTTTGTAAGCGCATTGCGCATCTTCTGTCCCATCCCAAAAGGATTATAATGCAGGCCTGCCCCCGAACCAGGGAAGTTCGGGTCTTCTTTCTGATGGTCCCCGAAAGGGGTCGTCGTTGTTTTCTTTCAAAGACGTACAACCAAACAGAGACAGCCTGAGGCAGATTATACTTGCCAGTGATGGCTATCACTCAGTATCATCTCCGAAGTGGCAGAATATACTTGCCTGAAAACCCAGATCGACTGCACCCTCGTGGAGAGGTATTACCTTTGTGAGAGGACCCAACATCCCACACTGGTCCTCACCCGAGGGTTCAACCGACATCAGTCAACAAAGGCCACCACGCCGCAACAGGAGACACTGCCGAGTGCCGGAACCTTTTCCTCCTTCAACACGCCTAGACACGTGACAGCCAATCATATACAGTCACCGAGGATCGAAAGGGGCTTGCTCCCCAAGACCGTCCCTGCGTGCCTTCGGCGCGTGAAACCATTTTCGTTCATTGATATATTGATTCATCACTGGATGATTGATTGAACTCCGAAGCGAGAACAACTACTAAGCAATTATCTATTAACTATCAACAATTAACACTTCACACCAACAATGGATTCATCAAAGGATACTAAAGACTCAGCCAGAGGCAACAACCAGGCAAAAAAATTCAAAAAGGAGAGCAAAAGAGAATCACTAGGCAAAGAGAATAAGGTTAGTCAGGGTAGTCTTACCCCAATACATTGCAAGGGAGGAGAAGCAGTTGCTCTCAACAGACCTCATGGGGCAGGAGCCCAACCCAAGTTCCCAAAAGGGGGGGGGGGGGTAAGTGGGTGACCGGACGTTTCGGCCACGGACGTTTCGGCCACGGACGTTTCGGCCTAGGACGTTTTGGCCACGGACGTTTTGGCCACGGACGTTTCGGCCAATTGGAGATATTTCTCACAATATATGAGATTTTTCTATTATTATTTTTAATTTTTTTTACTTTATTTTTTTTATTTATTTTATTTATTTATTTTTTTTTTTCTTTTGAATGTTCATTTTTTTTATTTAAAACATGAAAAGATTTTTCATAGGGATAGTTATAATCATTAACTATTACGTTTTTGTAGTAATATTCCTTCAACCTTCCTGTCAGCTTACTACATTTTATGTGTGTTTCCATAACTATTTAGCTTCAGCTTTTGATTATTAGCAGAATATTTCATTTAGGCTTCCTCTTTTGTCAGGGAGTGTTTTTACAGCAACTGGACTGGAGTTTTTGAGATCAATGAATTTTTAGGTCTCCTTGTGTTTTTGTAGTTAGAGCAATTGACAAGAAATTGTCCTTTTCTTTATACCTGCCTTATGTGGCTTCAAAGAGGGTTTGTTTTTTTATACAAATACTCCATGTTATCATACTCTCCTCATAGCCTCTGGTGTGCTAGGAGTCCTAACATGGAAATCATTACAACAAAAAGAGGTTGGAAAAAACTATGCGTTGAGGGACATATGTACACTGTGAAGTCAAGATCAGACAAGTATAAATCTGTAACATGGCGCTGTGTGAAACGTGACCCCCCTATCAACTGTACAGCTATCTTGAAAACAAATGACAATTATGAATGTCCAGTTTTGACGAAGGAGCATTCTCATTTATCTGACGAAATAGAAGTAGATATTTCTAAATGCAGACAGAACATGAAAGAGATGGCTAGTAAAACAAATAAGCCCAACCAGATTTTCACGACAATGCTTTCAACAGTATCTGATGAAGTGAAAGCCCGTCTTCCAAATGCAGATGTAAATAAACGTGTGCTGCGGAGAGCCCGAGCTCTTCATCGACCCAAAGATCCACAAACTCTGCAGGAACTTGAAATAACTGGTGAGTGGAGCATGACTACAGGTGACCAGCCTGTTCCATTTTTGTTCAGTGACAATGGTCCTACTGCTGATGAGAGGGTTATTTTTGCCACTGAAAAACATTTACAGCAGCTAGCAAGCTGTGATACTTGGTGCATGGATGGAACATTTTCAGTTGCCCCAAATATTTTATATCAGTTGTATGTCATACATGGTCGTGTAGATAATGTGTTTTTGCCTTTAGTTTATGCTTTGCTCCAAAGAAAGACCCAAACAAGTTATGAGAGTCTGTTCAACAAATTAGCAGAGGCTGACTGTGATCCTACAACTGTCATTATAGATTTTGAAAGAAGTGTTAAGCTTTCTGTTCATTCTGTCTTTGGTGCTCATGTTAATATTCAGTATTGTTTTTATCATCTCTCCCAGTCAGTTTGGAGAAAAATTCAGTCATTTGGGCTTGCAAATTTATATGAGACTGAAAATGATTTTCGTCTTTATTGTGGACAGATAGATGCTTTAGCATTCCTGCCTGTTTCCGAAGTTCAGGAAGGTATGGATTATTTGAAAGAGACAATGCCAGAGGAAGCAGAACCTCTTGTTGAGTACTTTGACAGCACCTATGTTAGTGGCCAACTCCACCAGAGGCCAGCAAGAGAGGTTAATGGCATACAAACTGTAAGGTTAAGACGAGTGCCGCCATTATTTTCACCATGTGACTGGAATATGCATGAGGCTACTATTAGTAATCTACCCAGAACAAACAATATTTCAGAGGGCTGGAATAATAAATTCCAAGGGCTCGTTGGTCATAGCCACCCTAGCATCTGGAAATTAATTGAGTGTTTACAAGCTGAGTGTGCACGTGTTACAGGTATTCTGTTGCAATTGGAGCGAGGTATCAGACCCAAAAAGAGAACAAAAAAGATATATGCTGAATTACAATTACGACTCCAAAACTTGTGTGATGATAGTGTGTGGTCGTAAAACAATTGCTGAATTTCTACGTGGTGTAAGTTACAATCTGCGTGGTGGTCAACCGAATATGTAATCTTGAATACAATGAAATGTGACATAAAGAACTAAGAAAAATATATTTTTCTCTTATTATAAATGTAGCATAACAAACTGAGAGAACCTGATTTTTGATTGGTCGAATTCAACTATTTTCTTCCTGATTATCAAAAGCTATGAATTCTGTCGGTAAATAGAGTGTCAAGTAGTAACGAAGAAGACGGATCTTCTTTCCAGATTATACCTTATGCCCCTCACTTGAATGAGCTCACTGAGCTTGTTTAAGTGTTGGTTAAAAGGTATCATTTGGATAGAAGACTCCCCAGGCATCAACAACCATGAATTCTGTCTGTAAATAGAGTGTCAAGTAGTAACGAAGAAGACGGATCTTCTTTCCAGATTATACCTTATGCCCCTCACTTGAATGAGCTCCTTGAGCTTGTTTAAGTGTTGGTTAAAAGGTATCATTTGGATAGAAGACACTCCAGGCATCAACAGCCATGAATTCTGTCTGTAAATGTCAAATAACGAAGAAATGGATAGAAGATTCACCCATCAGTAAAAAGTATAACTTGTTTTCTTCAAATACAATAAAAAATAATACATGTAGTGGACATAAGTGAATATTCTCCAAAATTGTGCTTTCTTGTGCTATGTATTATAATTGTTTCATTACTTGTTTTTGTTATATTTTTATGATAACGTTCAATAAATATAAAAAATGGAAATGTTTTTTCTTCATTTCTAAATCACTATCCCCCCTCTCCAACTCTTCCAGAGAAAACAAGAAAAAAAATGTCAAAAGTACCCTCAAATATATTTTGGCCGAAACGTCCACCCTGTCCAATATTTCTGGCCGAAACGTCCGTGGCCGAAACGTCCTAGGCCGAAACGTCCGGGCCGAAACGTCCGTGGCCGAAACGTCCTACATTCGGTAAGTGACACCGAAAAAGAGAAGGCCGAGCTTATCAGGAAGCTGGCCGAGGCTGAAGCGAGGCACGCCGCCGAAGTTAAGAGGCAAGAAGAAATTATCCTGGACCTTAAGAAAGAGCTAGAGGAAGAAAGGGCCATGAATGTAAAAGAACGGGCTGCTGCAGCCGCAGAAAGAGTGCGAAGCGAGGCCATGTACGAGAACACCATGGCCGTTCTCAATGCACTAAAAGGGGAGAGGAGGCGACTGTAGCCAAGAAAGATGACAAGTACCTTATCCCCTGTTCCAAACTCTACCACAGGACCTGCAGAGGCCTCCCTGCCAACTCCAGCCCCCCCCACCCCACCCCACCCCCACGCAGATCACGGTGGTGGCAGAAGTCCATGCAGTTCCTGTGCCCTCTTCAGAATTTGAAAAGGAATGTCATTAAAACCAGCAATAACACTTCTAAGAGCACTAATTAAACTTCAGATCCCCTTGACACGGCCGATACGGGCTCACCCTGTCCCAGATGTTTAGGAGCCAACATACTCCTGCCAAGCGGAAGTTGAACAATGAGCCAGAGCTGGAGGAGATAGTGACAAATGGGGGATTCTCCCAAATAGTAAATAGAAAATACAAAAAGGGTCAGAAATCCCTGCTCTTCCATCTCCACTGGCGCCAAGCGCTCCCTCTCTGGGACATACAACCCCAAACCTAACAAAAAGAGTGACATAGGGCCATTTTCAACCACGGGTCAAACCACTAGCAAGAGAAGGTATCCCCCGAGCCTCTCATGAGCTATGCAGCAGCTGTCAACAAGCCGGCACCTGTCTCTAATGGAGAGGATAGAGGTCGCACTAACAGTAATAAACAACAGCCGCGCCCTTCAAGGGCACAGCAGAAAGAATTCATTAAAGTCATCACCAGGGTACACCCGGACACGCCCAAGGGTACCATCAACTCAGGTCTCGCGGGGAGCAAATGGGAACGTTTCACCTCCAAGGCCACGGGTAAAAACACCTGGAAATTAAAAGTCAATTGCCCAACTAGGGAAGCAAAACTAAAAATCATGGCACAGGGGGTGGAAATCAACGGTAGGCATCACAATGCAGAAGAATACCGTTCTAACCCTCCCCCCGTCCGATGCCACAAATGCCAAAAATTTGGCCATATAGCCAGCAAATGCAGAGGACAGCTGAAATGCATGATCTGTTTGTTTGTTGGTGGTTAATGTCACATATTTATGCACCATGGCTAATCGTGACACAACATGGGGATGAAGTCAAGTTCAGTCAATCGTTGATCAACATGTTGCCCATTTTAGAGGACTTTCACCCCAAGCAATGGTGACTGGGTCCTATTTTACTAGTAAAGCGGAACTGGTTTACCACAGTAAACAAGTGCTGCTTACTTCCCGGGGTTCCCACGGGGAAACTGAAATGCATGAAATGCGGGGAAAATCACATCTCCGGTGCTTGCAAGCCAGCTGCCCTGAAATGCCCTAACTGCCAGGGAGAGCGCACTAGTAACTACAAAGGGTGCCCCACTATAAAAAAAAGTCAGAACTAGCGCGGAACTTAAAAGGGCCGATTTCACTGAGCCCGCTAACGCTTCCACCCCATACCCTCTCTGCTCCCTCATTGTAGGAAGCCTGCATGAGGTTTTAAAAAATCACTTGAAAGCCGACCTTGCGAACACCTGTCAAGATGTCAGCAGGTCGGCTTCCAGGTTATTCAAAACTCAGATTTCTCACACCCTAATAAAAGCCGCTATCAATCAGAACTAATCCGACCAGGTCTAGCACTGTAAAAACACCCTAATCAATCAAAGCCCGATCATGGATAAGCTAACAAATTAGTAATTACTTTAAAAACACTGACATTCTGGGAATTTGTGAAACTTGGTTACGTAACCAAAGAAGCTTTTCATTTAGCGGATTTAATGTAATCTGAAGGGACCGCTCCCACACTACTCATGGCGGAGTAGCCCTTTTAATAAAAAGCGATCTGAAACATAAACCGATCAAAACTGACCACCTCGATGCGGAGGCGGTAGCCGTGGAATTAACAGCCGATAATAAAAAAAATAGCAGTCATCTACTACTATAACCCCCTCGATAAAACAGTCAGTAACGACGTGTTTGAATTTTTCTCACGTAAATACAAGAACTGTATCTACATGGGAGACTTCAAAGCCAAACATATGTACTTCGGGTGTAACTTCACTAGCCGCAACGGCAACGTCCTAGTCGACATCACCGAAAAACTTACAAATCATTGGCGAAGACTCATCCGATACCTATATCAGCTCTAACCCACTCCATCACTCCGACATCCTAGACCTCATAGTAACAAGCTACTCTCTAGGCAAAAACGTCATCAACCACAAGGTGGGCGATGACGACATAGGTAGCGATCACCGACCAGTACATAGTACCACAATCAGCTTTGGGTCCGGACCAGTACGCTATCCCCCAAAATCTCAAGGAACCTGAGCAAAATAGACTGGGACCTGTACCGAGACATTCTCGACGCCAAATTCGCTACAAGTAAACGCCCAAACGCGAGCGATATTGAGGACCAGTGTGCTGACCTCAGCAAAGTAATTACCTCCACCCTAGATGAAATCTGTTCCAAAGTGGAAGTGCGCCCCTGGAGACGAACAATCTCCGACAGAACACGCACTCTAATAAAAACAAAGCGAATAGCCCTGTGCAAGGTCAAAGCCGAAAAAGACCCCACCAAGCGAGCGGAATTCAAAAAATCTACAACCGCCTTCATGGCGAGGTCAGTTAAAGAAGCACTAAAGGCCGAACAACAAAACAATTGGGAAAGGGCCACCTCCAACCTAAACGCGACAAAAGATGCGAGAAAATTCTGGAACACCTTCAAGGTGCTCAGAGGTAAAAAAAAACAACCCAAGACAGTCCAAACCGCTCGAAAAAGCTGACGGCACCCTCGCCGCCAGCGAAAAAGAAAAAGCCGACACCTTCGCGGAACTATTGAGCCATACTCACCAACCCCACATAGCGCCGGAATATGACGACTCAGTCATGGACACAATCGACAACTTCGTAAACTCACACCCAGAGGTATACCGCGACCCCTACTTCGACAACGAACAAGAGAAGGGGACGAACACGACCTAATCACCACCATCACGGCCGACGAAATAATCAGCGTGATAAGAAAATGCAAACGCTCCTCCTCCCCGGGAGAGGACGAAATAAGCTATAAAATCCTCAAACAAAGTCCTAACTCCTACATAAACTGGCCTGAAGCCATTTTCAAAGCGTGCCTCACCCATGGATGCTTTCCTAAATGCTGAAAAACAGCCATAGGGGCCACGATACCCAAACCCGATAAAGACCTCACCAAACCAGCCAACTACCGTCCAATTAGTCTCCTCAGCTGCATCGGCAAGGTTTTTGAGAAAATCCTTGCCGATCGACTCAGTGATCACCTCGAGGAAACTAATTTCTTCAATGCCTGGCAAAGAGCCTATAGGCATCTCAAAGAAGACATGAAACACATCTATCGCCTAGTAGAACTCATGAAAAACGCGATCGATAACAACAATCTAGGTGCCGCCGTTCTGCTTGACGTGGAAAAAGCTTTCGACTGAGTCTGGCACAACGGCATCAGATACAAACTCATTAAACTCAACATTACCAAAAAACTACATAGATTCATCTCCTCCTTCCCAAACGATCGCGAAATCAAAGTTAGAGTCAACAGAGAAATATCTAAAAGTATCCCACTTGTAGCCGGAACGCCCCAAGGGTCAGTACTCAGCCCTCTCCTGTTCATAATCTACGTAAATGACCTCAAAATCTCTTCGGACAGCGTCCAAATCTCACAATTCGCGGGCGATAAAGGCCTATGGGACTCCAACAGCCAACCCCTCCCCCTCCAAAAATCCCCACAAAGCGCCCTAGACGACCTCGAACACTAGTGTGACAAATGAAGAATCAAACTAAATATAAATAAATAAATAAGACCCAGAGGATAACCTTCTCCGCCAGGAGGAAAAAACGCGACTTCGATTTCCAACTAAAAGGCAAAACCTTCCCAAAATGCACCGAAGCAATCACCCTAGACTCGAAACTCGGCCTCACAAAACATACCAACAACGTAGCCGCGAGAGCAACCAAACGAATTAACTTGCTAAAAATGCTCAGGGGCACCACCTTGGGGGGGGGGGGGGGGGGTGGCTTACGAAACATTACTACTCAAGCTGTACAAGGCGTTTGTACGGCCAGTAATTGAATACGTGGCCCTGGTCCTAACCAATACATACAAAAGCAATATTGCCAAACTCCAGAGAGTCCAGAACCACGCACTAAGAATTGGCCTCCAAGCTCCATACGACACCCCATTAAGATCCTCCACCAAAGGCCAATATCCCAACCGTCAAAGATCGCCCCGCCACGCTAGCTGCCAAAAACCCAGAACGGTTCGAAGGCAGCACATTGATACCGCAACTTAAGGAAATATGCGACAGTAGACAAGAACCCCAAAACCTGCCTAAAATAACTAAACCAACCTAAGCAGCAAACTGTTTTGGCTGGTTTGGTTATTTTTGGCAGGTTTCTATGTAAACATGTTATTTCTGAACATAAACGCCCGCGATCCCAGACATCCCCAAATACCCTTAAATTAACCTAAATAAGATTGCAACCAGCGAAGGGTACAACAAGAAAGAAACACCCTCGGGTGTGGTTTAATGTGCTAAACCTGTTACTCTCCCGCTGCAATCTCATTCCCAGCCGCGGAAGCTCAGCCCACATAAAACGCTCGCGATCCCCGGCACCTTCAATAAACTCAAACTAACCCAAATAAGGTCGCAACCAGCGAAGGGTACGATAGGAAACACCCTCGGGTGTGGTTTAGTGTGCTAAACCCGTTACCCTCCCGCTGCAAACTCACTCTTAGCCTCGTTAGCTCAGCCCACATAAACGCCCGCGAACCCCGGGACCTTCCAATAAACTTAAACTAACCTAAACAAGGTCGTAACAAGAGAAGGTTTATAATAGGAAAGAAACACCCTCGGGTGTGGTTTAACGTGCTAAACCTGTCACCCTCCCTCTGCAACGAAGCCGACCAAACCGAGCTTGAGGGCAGACTATACTTGCCAATGATTGCTCCAACACTTATCCAGTGGCAGACTGTACTTGCCCGAAGAAACACACAAGACATAAGAGATAATCAACCACGAAAACATCCGACAGAACAGCCACACAGCCAAGCCACACGACACGAGAACAGGAGACAGGGGGGTGGGGGTGGGGGTGGGCTCTAATCATCCAAAACTTTTCAATTTCAGACACGGCAGAGACAGAGAGATAGAACCTAGCACCACAAACGCACCAGACCAGACACCGCTGAAAGAACGTCTCCCCGACAGCCAACAAAGCAATATCACAACAGCCAGAACAACAACAACAGAAGAGCTTGCGGCAGACTATACTTGCCAGTGACCGCTCCAACACTCGTTTAAGTGGCAGACTATACTTGCCTGAAAACCACACTCAACAGAAATACATCCAGAAAAGACCTTACAAATACACATACTTCCTAACTCTACTCTACCTTTTGCCGCTTTTAGTCTGTTTTTTTTTGCTATCTTTCAGACTCTACCTTTCTCCCCAATAACCGCTATGGATATCAATAACCGCCATGGATATCATTAACCGCTATGACAACTCAATAACCGTTATGGCTTCAGCACATCCTTCACTCCATCCTTGGAGGTGGTCATCCACCCCCAGGGAGGCGAGCGTTGGTCCTGCGCCCCGATTTCTTGGCCTCTTTTTTGTAAAGTGCTCCTCCAGCGCACAGCATGTCCCGGCCCAATGATAATAGCAGGACTCTTACCTGAACCAGGAATGTTCAGGTTGGGTGGCACCTTGTTAAGGTCCGTTTTGTTTCTTTCACTTGTCAATCGCCGAAACCATACACGCCAGCTAAGAGCCCAAGGCAGACTATACTTGCCGATGAAGGCCTATCTTCACCACAAAATCACAAGCGGCAGACTATACTTGCCTGAAGAATAACAACTAGAAACATGGACTCCAATCCTCTTCCTCCTTTACACCGACTAGACATGATGCTGATGACGCTGTCTCAAAATTAACGAAATTATAACATATCGTAATCGAGGGTCGAAAGGGGCTATCACCATAACGCCCCTTCGTCGCGCTAAAACCATTCTTTTAGCTTTAGCTTTAGGGTTTTCATAGGGTCTTGGATTGATGGCACCTCTGACCTCAGAGTGTGAACACCTTGCCACCTTGACTAGCAATCATGGATACACTGGATTTACCAGCAAGTCTCATCAAGGCCATTTCAGCTCTGGGAGTCCCTTGCCCTGTCACCCGGACTGTCCAGGAGACAGGTAAGAGTCCACCTAAGCTTGGAGTTTATAGTAGAGGACACAACACCTACTCCCTTGGGTAGAGGTAGTGCCTTTCGCGAGAGGAACCCCTCTCACACTGGTCCTCACCCAAAGGAGTCCGGAGGCCATGAGAAGAGACCTAAGAGGAAAAAGAAGAGCCCGTCCACCCAGCGAAGGAGCACCCGACGCATGGAGGCCTTTTTGGAAAGGAAGAAAGAGAAGAGCGAGGAAAGGAAAGAGCCAGAGACGGCCGCTAGTTCCCCTCCCACTCTCACGGATTCACCAACCGACCTCCGGCTCCTCAGCCGGAATTGTTGGATGCGGACAGTCCTGTGAAAACAGAGATGGAATTGGAAGTCGCCCTCTCGCCACTTCCCGATCCTCACTCGCCTCTTCCTCCAGCACCAAAGGGTCTGGACCTGGAAACCCCAGGGGACATAAAACTAAAAGAGGACGAACAGTTTAGGATCAGAAGAGAGCAACATGACAAAGAAATGAACGATGAAGTCGCTGAAATACGCCGACTCCTCCAAGCACCTCAAGCACATCCAGCACCACAACAAACTAAACAAGAGCAGCCCTCACCAGCAACAACTCCAGCAACTCCCACTGCAACTGTACTATCACCATCGCAGCCTCCTCCTCTCAAGAAGAAGATCAAAAAACATAAACGGCGCTAAGATTTTCCTTTCCGTTTCCTCCTTTAATACAATCAGACATGGTTCGAAGCAAAAATAACTAGGAAAAATACTATACAGTTAGAGATGGGTCGAAAGGGCTTGCCCCATAACGTCCCAGCGCCTTTGGCGCGCTAAAACCATTCTTTAAGCTTAGGGTTTTCATAACTGCTTCAAGCATGAGATCTGTCAGATCATCTCGTCGATCCAACCGGACCACAGAACGGCATCCAAGCCCGTATCAGCCACCGTATCAGCCACCTCGGCATCCAAAGATTATCGTGCCTCCCCTGGATAAATCTAAACCCAGGCTGGAGGCCTTGAAGGAACAAAGAACCCAGCATGCCCAAGACAGGGTTAACCACGTACAGTCACCAGAATGGACATATACCGTTCGTCCTCCTAGAACTTTGGGCATCTCGGACCAGAGGAATCTTGACTTGCAACTGGCGGACTTAGTGGCGAAATATTCCCAGAGTGTCAAGGATACCGTCGTCACACGTTTAAACCAGTGGGCCTCCCATGACCCAGCCGACACTGATTCTGGTTTCCATGATGAATAGGAGATCGCTGACATGGCGACTAAGATCTCAATACTTGTCGCAAGACAACTGTTACAAGAGGCTTCCAAGCTCGGAGAAGATCAACAAGAGGACATCGCTCCTCTTGCCAAGCAGGAATCCTGGTCGTAGATTTTACTACACCAAATAACGGCCCTTTTCAGGGCCACCATACTATCCAAAAGAGTACTGCTTACACAAATGCACTGCCTAACCAAACAACAAGCTCCCCAGAAGGAGCATAGGTCCAACCTATAAACCCCCACCGGGGCTGAGTTCTCCATTATATGTCTTTCTCTTTGTTTTAAACAAACCACTCACCTGAGTATCACTGCAACGAGGATATTTATCATACAGGCCTTCGCCCAGGAAGGTTCACGCCCTTGCACTTCGCAGGGTGGCGTTTACTCTATTCTGAGCCCCGGACAATCAGCCCTCAAGGGCTGCCCTTTTATCCGTATATGGTTCCCACACATTAATATTCAGCACCGGCGTCTCTTATGAAGCAGTATCCTTGGGCGCCCCGCCCATTATAAACATAGGACTCTACCTATGGACCATACAAACAATACCCCCCTCTCTCCTTCTAGGAGGGCCGCACTGTCATACATGGCAACGGACATGCCCCTACGTGAACCAACCACGTACTGACTTATACCACCCACCGACCGTGGTCCGATTCACTACACTATCTAAGACGCCCCTAGTGGCGCTTTGCTGCCTAGCGACATGGGCCTCCAGTGCCCCTCTAACCCCACAGCAGTCAGATGCTGTACATAAAGCTTGCGGGCGAACCTAGTGGCTTGCTGTCCCTTTCTTATCTTATCTTATTATTAGATCCAAAACTCTAAAATGTATGCTCTCTCTATTGTCTCAAAACATTGAAAGTTTGTAACTGCAAAACGGAGTGTTTTATATTCTTTGGTTTGTTCTCTCCACCACCGCCTCATCCGAATCACGTCACCGCTATAATGAGTGTCTCACTTGACTATCCTTCTAGTTATCGCTTTAGGGGGATGCTTTATCGTGATACTTTATTTGACATGAAGACAAAACATAAATATATATCTTTTATTTTCTCTGAGAGAGAGAGAGAGAGAGAGAGAGAGAGAGAGAGAGCGATTTAATAGTTTTATGTTTAATTTCAATTAAAATACAATTGCAAAAAATTCTCAAATCTGTCGATTGTTCCTTCGTGACATTTCCACATTACAGCCCATTGTTTAGTGTTTGCCCTGGTTTGTTGGGGAAATAGTGTCTGAGAGGCAGTAAGTAAGTGTCAACCGTACCCCTTTATACCCCTGTAATAATAAGTAAGTGAAGGGAATCTGTTATGGGCCTTTCTACCCCCCCCCCCCACCTCGGGAGCCTCCCGGAAAAAAATTCAACAACACAAAAAACATGTTTTTTCCACCTCAGACCCACCCACACACCCCAGCCTCGGATCACGAAACTTTTTGGTGCCCCCCCCCCTGATCTGAGCGGATATTTTGAGGTTTTGCATGTACTGATGACTGTCTACCTTTTCGCCGACACAGATATTAGGACAACCAATCAACAAATCTACAACCTGACCCACTCCTGGACCTATCCCCTACGCCTTTTAGGCCACTTTTAGACATATTTCGGACGAAGTTTGAGGAAGTGTGCCCCCCCCCCTCCCCCCCCCCCCCCCCCCCCCCGTGCATAGTGTGCATTGTATATAACACTGTCTGGTATCGACAACAGTGTTGAGAAAATGGTTAAAATGCAGTTAAAAGATGGTGTAATGGTATTTCCAAACAACTCAGGATGTTGTCGAAACGAAGAAACCAGTAGGCACTGACATCTGAACTATTGCACAGCAAAAGGAATTACTTTAATTCTGGTGGACATATCATTAGTGACAGAGAGCATGTTCAGGATAAGCACATTTTGGTGTGGATTGAAATAATTTAGAAAGCAATCAATTATCTGTATACCCACTTTAAGGACCCAATTTATATGAATATGTAAATGTCTCCCTAATAAATATGCAACTAATGTCTACCTAATAGTCGTATTGCAGTAAAAAAACATTAGGGCGTCGCCATTAAGGAGACATGGGCGATATATTTTACTCAGATACTTTTTTCACCATGAATATTGTATTTGGGATATGAATTTATTAAATTAATTCCATCATCAGACACAAGATTCTCTGTGAAGCCCAGGAAAAAAACGTCTTCCTATTGGACTATTTTGAAACACGCCGCCCTTAGTGTCGATCCAGCGTAATCTATATATTTATCATATGACTCGTCCGTTTTGTTCACTTTAAAACATTTGATATTTTGTATTCATATTAATCAGTGATAAATAAAGCCTTCCGTCAATTTCATTGGTCCGTTTCAAAACTAGACAATTTGATTGGCTGAACAAAATACAACTGGGCTACATTTTTATAATTTGCATAATTAGAGTTGGGAGCTTTCATTGGTCAATTTCAAAACTGGACAATTTGATTGGCTAAACAAAATACAACTGGGTTACATTTGCATAATTTTAGTAGGGAGAATTTACGTTGTCTGTCCTATTTTGGGTGGGTTATATTGTATTAATCTTTTACCTACTAGAAAAACGCTATTCATTTTTTTTTTTATATTTTCACTGTTTGCTTCCAAAACATAGGTTATGACCCCTCATTGGAACGAGCTCGACGAGCTCGTTCCAATGAGGTGTCATAACCTATGTTTTGGAAGCAAAAAATGAAAATATTTAGTTATACGAGGATGTTTTTTCCAAATGCCGTCTGCAACTCAAGTTAGGTGATAGGATAAAAAGTCATATTAAGTAGCTAATTTGTGCGTGTGTGTGTCATGATAAATAGAATATGAAATGAGTGTTTTTCTCGTATAATATTTATGAAACTCGTCCGAATTTTCAGTTTGGGCTCGCCAGAGGCTCGCCAAAACGGAAAATTCGTAGACTCGTTTCATAAATATTACATGAGAAAAACACTCATTCCATATCCTCTATATATATCTCAGAAGTTTATGAACAAATCCTTGTGCTAGTAGTTATAAGAAAAAATTATTAAAGTTCAAAACAAATACAACGAAATTATTGAATATATTCCTGCTAGCGCTTTCATCGCTCTCTCTGCGGATCTTCAGGTATTTTTACTATTTTTACTTTCATAAATACGTTATTTATTTATTGGTGTTTAAGGTCACAGACTTATGCACAATGGCTAATCGTGACCGTGACAGTTTTACGGGTGGAGGAAGCCGGAGTACCCGGAGAGAACCACCGAGCTACGACGAGCAGCTGTCAGCTCTCCAACATCGTAACTCTGAACTCTGCACCGCAGCACAGGCAGGGTTAGATTGGTTGAAGACATGCGCACCATCGACGTGCAGTACGCCTCAGTACACAGCGTCATCGTGCCCCCATGTAGGCAATCGGGGTCATAAATACGTTATACAAATATTTACAAAATAACGTTATGAGGTAAACCACTGAGGGTGGTGTAGATAAATTTTGGAGACGTTGTTTCCGAAACTGCATATACAAGAATTATTTTATACATTTGAACAGGGGCGCGTTGATCCTTTATCCAAAGAAATTATTAAGATATTAACATAACATATAAAATAATGACGTTTCTTCTATCCTAAAAATTAAGTTAAAAGGTTGCAGGCTCCGAAATTACCCGGTATATATGTTTCCCACAACTGCTTCCCACGCTAACTCTCTATATATTTCTATGTTGGGTAATACCCATATTTCTGCATAATGTTTGGGAGTGAACTCCTTATTCCGACTCCAGCTCGAACCCCCGAGAGTGTTAGTCACTCTCGCAGAGTCGATCCGGACTCGGGGCTAGCGTTATTTTACATATAACTCTCTGGCTAAGGGTGAAGAAAATGTTGGGTAAGTAGGGGACTATACACAAAGACTCTCTGTGCCGATCGTGTTATTTCTATGAAACAATTTATACAGTATATATTGGACAGCAGTTTGAATTAGTCATTAAATGTTCTTGAGTCATCATGGAAGTCATTGAGAGTAATAAGAGGGGCAAAAAACTTTGTCATGAAGGTTTCATGTACACTGTATCTGTAAGAAGGAAGAACAAGGTCTGGTGGAAATGCACTAAACGTGCTAAATCAGACTGCCGTGCAAGTCTCTGTACTACTACAGATTTCAACAACCCAGAAATAGTTAGACAACACAACCATCCTCCAGAAAATGTCAGTATCGCATATACCAAATTGAGAAATGAAATGCGAAAACAAGCAGCTTCTTCCTTAGATAAGCCATCACAGGTCCTCGCAACAGCTGTTTCAAATGCTAAAAGTGAAGTCAAGTTGATGCTGCCAGACTTAGATAATGCCAAACGGAGTCTGAGATACCACAGAAGTCCTCCTGTCCCCAAAAGTCTGTCTGAGCTGACCATTCCAGAAGAGTTTCAGAAAATATCAGACTCTGAACAATTCCTTTTCTTTGATAATGGACCTGATGCAAGTGAGCGTGTGGTTGCATTTGCAACAAATAGTGGACTCAATTATCTTGGCAGTGCAAGTACTTTATTTATGGACGGTAATTTTGCAATGGCTCCTCCACTATTTCAGCAAATTTATGTTGTTAGGGTTAAGTTTCATGACAGTTTTTTATCTTGTGTATACGCTATATTACAGAGGAAGACACGTACTTCCTATGAGACTCTGTTTCAAGCTATTGTAGATAAACTGACTGAGCTAAATATTGACTTGAATGTAAATACTGTTGTGACTGATTTTGAAGATGGTGTGTTACGAGCTGTGAATGCTGTGTTTGGTAGACATGTACAGAGTAGAGGTTGTTTCTACCATCTGACACAAAGCACTTGGCGCAGAGTGCAGAGTTTAGGTTTAGTGCAGTTGTATCGGGATGATGCAGACTTCAGACTGTTTTGTGGGAAACTGGATGCACTTGCATTCTTGCCAGTTTCAGATGTGCGTGATGGTATGAATCACCTCAAAGACATTGTTCCAGAAGAAGCCGAGGAACTGTTGAGGTATTTTGATGAAAATTATGTCACTGGTAGATACAGGCAACCTCGCGCCGCACCTTCAGATGTGTTGGCACCATTACGACTTAGATTAACTCCTCCAGCCTATCCTCCAGCTACATGGAATGTTAATAGTGCTACGCTGGATGGCGAATCTCGTACAAATAATGCATGTGAAGGCTGGAACAACAAGTTCTACAATCTTGTTGGCCACCAGCACCCATCAGTCTGGAAAACTATCCAATGGTTTCAAAAAGAGCAAGCTCTGACCAATACAATTATTCAACAGGTGTCAGTTGGTTTGCTGCCTGTTATCCGCAAACAGAAGTCAGCTGAATCCCTGAATAGAAAACTGAAAAATCTGTGTGGTTTATATTCCCAAGGTTCACTTACTATTTCAGCTTTTCTTACTGGCATTGGCCAGAATATTAGATTACACAAGGTGTGATATGTAATAATCTAACTAAATCATAATTAAGTTTGTTAAATTATTTTATAACTATGTACTATGTAGTACTTATACTGATATGTAATAATCCAACTAGTTTCAAGGTGTGATATGTAATAATCTAACTAAATCATAATTAAGTTTGTTAAATTATTTTATAACTATGTACTATGTAGTACTTAGTTTAAACAATATTTATTCAGAAAAAGTACATGAGCTATACATACAAGACTATAGAAAAAAAAGAACAAGCACACATGACTACAACTACACGAACAGTTGTATGTATAGGAATAGAAATGATTAACACAAGAATAAATTTATGGGATTCGGCAGAAAGCTGTGAGCTTATGTTAAGCCGTCTCCCAAAGCAACATAATAACGAAAATGACTAGGCGGTGGATGCAAGCACTGCGTAAATATTGTTTTGTTATAGAAAGAAGGAAGAAGAACGAATTTGAGTTAAAATTTTGATTGACTTAGGGAAGCATACACGAAAGTTAAGAAAATAGAAAAAGATCGAGAAGAGGAAGTTTCTACTAACCAACCTGGACTCAAAGTTTTCAACCGGCGTGAGTCGGCAGATGCAACTGTTGTAGAGTAATATTTTTAGTTATATATATTTAAAAAAGATGGAGTAATATTTTAGTAGTAATATTTATTTAAAGAAACATTGTGCCCAATAAGGTTCTCAAAGGAAATAAAAGTATTGTAAAAGTAAATGAGTAAAAATTAGCTCAGATATCTCCGTATCACATCCAATGAATCTAGCAGTGATTCAAGCATTTTTTACAAAAGATGTGTATGACCAGTATAGTGGAGGACAGTTATTCCCTCAGCCCGTTCCAATTTCAATTCCACCATTCAAACTGTATAATCATTCAGCTTCCTCATTTTTGGCAGCAGACCAAAAAGCTCATTTAAGCTTAAAAAAGATGGCCACAGCTGCAGCAAAAGATGCCACTATCTTTCGCACCCTTTCAGAGCACTTGCTGAAGGGGAAATTTCGATTAACTCATCCTTCCTTGACCATAGTGGTATCTTGTCCATGTCATCAGCCATTGCTGCAGGTTGTGCAATCGTTGGCTTTATATACTTATATATGAGATTCAGGAGATTGTCCTTGGCCTTAGCCCTCTTAAAGAGACTTCCACATGGAGAGTGTAAAAATCTTATTCCTTCTTTTGTTTATAAAGCAGAAGGTGTTTCTTCAGTGGAAAATTATAAAGTTGATGAAACGTTGAATGATTATGTAGTGTATTTTATACTTGTTTCCTTTTTTGTTGGTGCATTATTTAGTATTATTATGTATAAGCTTATCAAGTTCTTCCGGCAAAGAAACCACACAACTTCAGTTTGGTTAGAATTGACAGATGGAGTAAACTGTGTTAAAATCAAGCTTTTGTCACTGCCATACTGTCCATCAAGTTGGGAAATTTGTATGCCAACAACCATAGATGGCTTAACAATTGAAGGTCATGTTATGCCTCGTCTTCATGTCAACTTAGCTGACATGAAGCTGAGACATGGCCTGACTGACAAACAGATAGACATTAGACAAGCATATAAATTGACTTGGTTTGAAGCTTTTCAATGTAGACGAATCCTTAAGCATCCATTTTGTGTCTTTCTTATTCAGTCCCACCTGGGTTTGGCGCGGGTATTAAATCAAAACACTAAGCATGAAAATGAAATTTACCCTTCATGTCCCAGTTTTACAGCAATGCAAGATTAGTAAGAGACCACCGATTGTGGTGATTATCTTTGGGGACCAAAGATATGTTGGCCGGAGGAGTGTGTTGTAGAGTAATATTTTTAGTTATATATATTTAAAAAAGATGGAGTAATATTTTAGTAGTAATATTTATTTAAAGAAACATTGTGCCCAATAAGGTTCTCAAAGGAAATAAAAGTATTGTAAAAGTAAATGAGTAAAAATTAACAGTCTTTAAGCTGGTAAACAAGTGACAGGCTTGCATAGCTAATTGTCCTGTTGAGTTCTACTCTTAATCTAAGTATAACACAATGGGGCTGTGGAGTTTGATTCCCTGACACTTGTTTATCAGTAGAAAATATGTAAGGCATAATCACGCTGTATTGTTATAGCTGTACTCAACAGTGTTAGGCAAACAATGGATGTCTTTAGCTTTCTGTATTTGTGAAAACATTGGTTACCCCTGGAAGTTGTTTGTTTACTTGACAACAATGCTCACCTTCTGGAAGGAGTATATAAGAAGGCATGCACTGGTCAAATTACCATTAATAGTTTGACCAGTGTATGTTAATAAATATTTGAAGTTATATATTCTTTTCATTGAGGGTGAGTCTAGTTTGCTTGTACTTTAGTTATAATTTATTTTAGTGCCCTGAAATCAGTGGGTGACTGGCTTATATTCTGTTGGAACTGGCTAAACATTTATTCAAATGATTAGCAAGTTTCAATGGTTAAACACTGCACGTTAGCTGTTTTAGAGTTATTTAGAATAATTATTTAGTAGGTATAATGTGTTTAAAAGTGTATAATAACTTGGAAAGTGAAATTGCTTACTCTGGAATTTCCATACATAAACAGTTGAATTATTGAATGTGATTAAGCATTTGTTTGAATTTATTTCAATTAGTAAATTGAGAAATTTGACAGTCATGGTGTACAGCGTGTACATAGTTTATAGGATTAAAAGCTTGAAGCAAGTGCTTATTAACCATTTATATGTTTCACAGGAGTTCACAGGAGCTGTTGATCTCTATAGATCAACAGAGTTCTGGTGAACTCATGTGAAACATAGGCACGTGCAGGACGACAGTATGATATTTGCTTAGAATAAATCAAGGTAAAGTCAGGTAGCTCAAGGAGCTTGTAGCTCAAGGAGCTTGTATTTGGTTAAGTATTAACCAGCAAGGTTTAGATTTATTTACTCGCGGGAAAAAGCGAGGATGTAGTTATATTCATAAAGTGTGAGTATGGTTCTATGTTTTTTATGGGAACCTTTAATATTTGTTCTAGCTCAACATAATAGATTATATTTACAGTTGCTTCAGAGGCAGATGAAGTAAAGAGAGCTTTCGACTCTATTTCCTTCATTTGCCTGGAAGCAGTAAGCATTAAAGTCACACTGAAATTGTATATTTATGTGTAGTCATTGTTTAAAGGGAGACAAATCTAGAGAAGAGTTACTGAAGCTCTTCTGTGAGATTTAGCCCTGAGTGTGTGTTACAAAATACCTTAGATATTTATTTTTATATGCCAGAAACTGGTTTACATAAGTTTTGTTTAAACATTTGTCACATGTGTCCATGTGGCCATAACAAAACGATAGATATCAGCACAAGGAGCTTTCCACAGCAGATAATTATTTATGTTTGGTTTCATATTGAAATGAAGTAAATAGAGCCAGTAGCTCTATTCCCTTCATTTGCTTGAAAACAAACATGTCTCTGTCTCTCAAGTAATTTATTGGTGTTTATGGTCACATTCTTCCGAGCTGTAGCTCATTGAACTTGCTGTTGTATCACATTGTAATGTAGTATTGTTCACAAGCTGATGAGGCAAATGGAGCCCTCGGCTCTATTTCCTTCATCTGCTTGGAAACAAAATGATAATGTTAGCTCTAGGAGCTTGCTACTAAGTAAACTATAATCTAGCCTTGTTTTGTAAGCAAGCGAAGTGAATGGAGCCATTAACTCTATTCCCTTCGTTTGCTTGGAAACAAACTAACAAAAAAAATATACCACATTGTTAATTAATTTATTTATGGTAAAAAAATGTGGGATCAGTTCTAGGGCAGGTCGACACATATAATTATTATAATCAACAATAAGTTTGTACTGGTTGAGTTGAAGAATTCGCCACACCTGTTCACGTTGCCTTAATCGGCCGTGTGAGCAAGTGTGCTGGCCATCCCGAGGCCTGGGATGGCTGCTCCTATCTTTGACATTGATATCATCATAATTATGAGATTTTGTATTAGAGCATTATGTTGCTTCCACCCTAAGGGTACAATACACAGATCCCTTAGGGACACTTTGTAAGATTTGCCTATGTACCTGATACTTAAAAATTACCATTAATAGTTTGACCAGTGTATGTTAATAAATATTTGAAGTTATATATTCTTTTCATTGAGGGCTACTCCAGAAATTAGAATTGCCCCAAGAGGCAAAAAATTCACCCTATAACACAACCTACAGCGACGCTTGGCTTTCAGTGTCCCTAGTGCAGATAGGTCCGTTGTCGCAGGAGTATCATTGTATGAGCGTAGTGACCTAGAGTAGGAACTTGGGGGGTATCTCTACAGGAAGGACATCTCTCAATTTATACCGTATCCAACCCTTGTATGTGTTCCCGCACGGTTGACAGGGTGCGCCCACATTCACGGCTGCCCGTTGTGGTTAAGATACCACATCACGCAGCCATTTGAGCGTGCGCAACCTGTCACTGGAAGCGTTTACTCAATATAATATAATCTTGTACAGCACTGAATATAAGAGCATTTTCAGTATTAGACAGCCATTCTGATCCAAACAAGAGTGTAGATAGGTCCAGTGTAAACGGCAATGTATTGATTGTCAAGTCGCGTTCAACATCAAATAATGTACAATGCATGAGGAAATGCTCAGCTGTCTCTAAATCGCCACATCGACAGAGTGGGGTTGCCGATAAGTGGTTTTCATATAAGTGTGTGTTAATGTTGCTGCATCCCAAACGCAGTCGGCAGTGGTATATCTGGAATTTTCTGGATTTGGCCCCTGTGTAAAATATTGGTGGCCGAATGGTTGAATTGTTGAGGAATTTTCGAAAATCTATGAGTGAAGGGTTTTCCCTGACCAAAAGGGGCAGTCTATTCCATTGACTGGTTACCTCCGGGATAAACGATGATTGATATAAGTTGGTGTGGCAAAATGGGACACGGTGATTACTTGCAGTTCGGAGATTGTGATTTTGGTTAATGGCTGTATTCAGAGGCGGAACTTTTGCCGAGATATACGTGGGTGTTAGTTTGTGGTACATCTTGAAGAACTGAATTAGTTTATGCTTTCGGCGTCGTTCCAGTAGTGTTTCCCACTGAGTCTCTGAATAGAGACGATTCTTACTGGCGCTCAAGGTGGCACCAGTGACTATTCGCGCTGCAGCTATTTGAATTTTTTCTAGCTCAGCAGACTGCGTTAAAGAGCAATTATCCCAGACACAGTCAGCATATTCTAAAAGGGGACGAATGAAAGCAAAATATATTTTTTCAAGAATCTTCCTATCCAGGGTAAACTTGAGGGCCCTCAGCATGTCAATGCGTTTCCAGGCTTTGGAGCTTATGTGTTCGATATGGTCGTTCCACGTGCAACTTTTGTTCAAAATTACACCTAGATGCTTGTGACGAGTAACGTCGGCAATTTCGGTCCTTTCTAAATATAATTCTGGGTGAACCGGGGCATTTACTTTACGTGATATTAGCATCGTTTCCGTTTTTTGAGCATTGAACTCAACCAACCATGTTTTGGCCCAATGTTCGATTGTTGCCAAATCACGATTGATTATGAGTGCAGCTTGGTCAGGATTTTCGACGATAAGGTATAATGATGTGTCATCGGCAAAGAGACGGATACTGCTGGACAAGTTATCAGTAATGTCATTTATGTATATCAGAAATAGTAAAGGGCCAAGGATTGAACCTTGCGGAACACCAGTCATTACTGGTCTCCAGGGAGACGACTCGGAGCCCAGCACTACCCTTTGATACCGGTCGGACGTGTAGGATTTTAAGAAAGTTAAGAGGTCATCAGATATTCCTATTTTCTCAAGCTTATAAAGGAGCCCAGCGTGCCACACCTTATCAAATGCTTTACTGACATCGCAGAATACAACTCGAACCTCCTTACCTTCATCAAGAGCATGACAAAACTCATCATAGAGGTCAGTCAGTAAGACCGTAGAATCGCCCGAGATAAAGCCGGACTGGAACTGGCTCAGTATATTATTGTCACATAGGAACTTCCACAACCGCTTGAAAACACATTTTTCAAGCAGCTTACCAGTACAGCTAATCGGTGATATCGGTCGATAGTTGGTAATTATGTTAGAGGGGTTCTTTTTCAATACTGGGGATACATTGGCCTTTTTCCAGTTTAGGGAAATAACAATTGTCCAGTAAGACATTAAACAGAGTTGTTAATGGCATACACAACGAATGTCTACATTCTTTCAGAAGTCGTGTGCTTATTTGGTCTGGTCCAGACGCTTTGGACACTTTGATATTCTTCATTGCCTTGAGTATTTCTGTTTGTTCCAATGTTATTTTCCGAAGATGTGCCGGGGCTGGCTGGGGTGACCCTGGCAAGGACGCAGTCGTCTCATCCAGGGTAGAAATAGAGCAGAAATATTCATTGAACACTTCTGCCTTCTCGAGATTAGTTGAATAAAGATTGCCTAAATGGCTTATAGTAGGGGTGTCTAATCTTGTTTTGCCAATGAATATTTTTAATGTTTTCCACCAATTAGATGAAGATGTTTCTGGAGCACTTAACGTTGCTTGTACTTTAGAAATGTACTCGACTTTGGCCTTTCTAACCGCGGAAACAACTTCGTTACGTTTAGTTTTATATTTATCCCAGTGGTGTAATAAACCAGAGCGCTTTGCCCGGCGATATAATCGAGTCCTCTGTCTTATAAGTAAACGTATATTATTATGCATCCATTTTGGTTGATTGGGCCTTGAGGTTATATGTTTAGAGGGAATGAATTTATATGCTACGTCAAGTATTTTTTCAGTAAAATTCTCAACTAACGTGTCAAGACAAGAGTGGTTAAACACACTGTCCCAATCTAAATTGTTGTAGGCATTGTTCAGCCCATCGTAATTACCCCCAGCGTACTGCCAAATACGTCTCCTAAAATTATTACAAGGCGCTTTTTGGAAATCCAGTTCTATAAAAATTGGGCAGTGATACCGTGTCATATCGGGTACAAGGGGTTCGAGGACTTCACATCTTAGAACATTAACACTGTCGCTAGCAGCAAAGAGGTCAAGCAATGTAGCCGTTGATTCGGTAAAGCACGTTGGTTCTCTAATAAGTTGTTTCAGATTGAACTGTCGCGGAAGTGCCCTCGAGGTTCACCATACTGATTGTCATTGAAATCTCCAGTTATAACGATATCAGAAATTAGAGTGTCTTTAGCTTTATCGATGGAGGCCACAACATTATCCCATACGTCTAGGGTACTATTATGTAGTACTTATACTGATATGTAATAATCCAACTAGTTTCAATAATATAACTAAATCATAATTAAGTAATCTATCACTTTTATGAAATAAAAATAAGAAAGTGTGACTCTTTTTCCTGTTTTTTTTTCCTACCCAAATCTGTTACCTTTTTTCCTGTTACTTTTTTACCTTATAAAAATAAGAAAGTGTTACTTTTTTTCCTGTTTCTTTTTTTCCTACCCAAATCTGTTACTTTTTTTCCTGTTACTTTTTTTCCTGTTACTTTTTTTCCGATTACCAAGAGAAGGTTGGGTAAGTAGGGGCTATACACAAAGACACATTGTGCCGATCCTGTTATTTCTATGAAACAATTTATACAGTTGGCTCTTAATGCAATGTAATGCGTTTTAGCAATTAGATTTAAGTAAGGCCGATACAGAAATATTTGATTTTCTCACAAAAAAGGTATATACGGTCATGGTTTCATAAGAAAATTCCAAAAACAAATTCATCTTCCCCCACCCCCAAATCCTAATTCTTTTAAACAATACAAGCTTCAATGTGCTGCTCGATGTCAACAGTAGAATCCCTTTCGCCCAAGCGAACATCGAGAATATATTGATAAAATGCTGGTGTTACTAATCACTAGCATACATAATACATAAAAAATAATGAGGTTTCCTTTATCTTAGAAAATAAGTTAACCCTTTACCTAACGTAACGCCAAAAGCGACCAGCGCTATTCTCAAAATTAATTTTCATTATTTTTTTCATTTTTGTCTCAAAAACATAGGTTATGACCCTCGTTGGAACGAGCTCGTTCCAACGAGGGGTCATACCCTATGTTGTTGAGACAAAAAATGAAAAAAAATTAGTTATTCAAGAATTATTTTTGCAAGTGTCGTCTGCTTTTCAGGTTAGGTGAAGGGTTAAAAAGGTTATGGGCTCTGAAAATACCCGATATGTTTGTTTCCCACATATACTTCCCACGCCAACTCTCTATATATTTGTATGTTGATAAGACCCATATTTCTGTATAATGTTTGGGAATAAACTCCTTTCTCCGACTCCAGCTCGAACCCTCGAGAGTGTTTGTCACTCTCGCGGAGTCGAGTCGGACTCGGGGCAAGCGTCATTGTTCATATAACTCTCTGGCTAAGGGGGAAGAAAAGGTTGGTTAAGTAGGGGGCTATACATGAAGACTCACTGTGCAGATCGTGTTATTTCTATGAAACATAACATATAAAATAATGATGATGTCTTCATACTTAAAGTAAAGTTGATGAACTCTGAATATATGTGTTTTTCAACGAATGTTTCCTTTGTTAACCATCTATTTATATTTATCTTCACGATACCAATATTTTCGCATAATTTAAATTTATGGCCACGAGAGCCTTACTCAGACTCCAAGTCGACACCACCTGATTGTTTACTACTCCGTGGAGTCGAGCTGGACCCGGTGCAAGCGTTCTTGTACAGAGAACTTATTCAATGCAAACGGAGTCAAGCATGATCTTCCGATAAATAAATTCAAGTTATCCGTAGGGAGGCTATACTTTTATAACGCGGTGGTTTGATCCCCCCCCCCCACCCCCACCCCGATCTCGGCTTAAAAACAGTCCAATTCTGATTTAAGAAAATGCCCGAAAAAAATAGAATTAAAAAACATGTTTTGTAAAAAATCAGAAAAACATTGAGGGATGTGTCCAATCATCAAAAACATTTAAGAGTAAAAAGGGTGATAGAAAATCTAAGTATCGTCCGATTCAATATGCTGGAGCCCCAAACGGAGTGTGTCCATTTAGTCGTTTTAGAGCCATTACACAAAACAGGCAAGAAGAATAAATATATTTTAATGATTGATCAATTTACTAAATGGATTGAATGTATATGATTACCAAGTCAGAACAGGTTGAACACAAACAGAAAACGGTCCAGTATAGATGAAAACTGCTATAATAGACCATTTCGTCTCGATTTACAAAACAAAATCAAATATATTTGAAACTAGAAACTGTTTTAGCACACTAAAACACATGTCTCCCCTTCCTTTCTATTTAATGCACTTCGAAAATATATTGTCAGAACCTGGTGTTATAATTGTATGAAAAAATGTGTAATTTTTATAAAATTGTCTACGAGTCTGCACAAAGTTTTGTCGTGATTCATTACCACCACGTGTTTCTGATATATTCCAATACAATATAATCTACGTAATACGTCAAAGTTTGTTTCGTATCCCTGTCGAACAAAACACCACAAAATTAATATATATCTAATATACTTTAATATTGCAATATGGTTGTTATTTTAGACAATGTTACACAACGCTCTGATTAACAAATATAAGAAAGAAAGGCGTCCACTGACTGGTGTTGAAGCTATCAAAGAAATGCGTGGGAAGTATGGTAGACCTAATACTGGTAGGAAAAGAAAAGAAAAAGATTTCATAGAACCTCTGAAAAAAAAGAAATACATTGTAAGTTGATACATTTAGTTTGCTGTTGTCTAGTGTGAAAGATATTGAGTGCATACTGAGTCACCCATGCCTTGTTTTGATTTGAAATTTCTAGAAAAGTTGAACACGGCATGGTCAGAAAAATGTATGTTGTCTGCTCTCAAAGCATATATTTCAAGTATATTTATTCATGATTTTAAAGAATTGTTTTATTTCCCACAGGATTTTCATCCCAAAAGCCACCAGATTGCACTATTTGATACCTTTGTTTTAAAACGTTTCTAGAAATGCCACAACCCAAATCCCCCCCCCCCCCCCCCCCCCCGCTCCTCATTCACTTCGCACCTTCAGAACTCGTGTCAGATGCTCTTAAATCTGCTGCTCGGCCATATCGGTCAATAATCAGAAATGTGTTCCCCCCCCCCCCAACATTCAGAAATGTGTGCCCTCCCCCCCCCCCCCCCCACAACATTCGAATGCTTCCTACGCCACTGCTTATAATAAATGAATATGTTCAATACTTAACGCTATTTTTCTAATCCTTCGTTTTTTAGACTGCTGTTGATGAATGCATTGAAGATGAGGAGAGCATAAAGATTCACATAAAACAAATGTGTACTGAGTGTGAAAAAGTGAGACCGGATTTATCACTTTTATCAGATAAAATGTCTAGGACCAGAAAATTCAGAACTGACTACATTGAAAAGCATGGGACTGCTGAAACAATAGAGATGTTTCCAGCATTGAAATTTCCTAAGATTGTAAGTGTTTTGTTTGTATTTAAAATATGCGTTCCAATCTGTTGTTTTATTTCCCCCAATAAAATGAGTTGACATTTTTATCCTCCCAAGAGGACGGACGGGCAACTGTAATTGTGCCACAGATACACAAAGCATGTTTCAAAATTAACTAGCTGACCTTCGGCGAAATGTGTGATATTTTTCAGCGAATTTTTTTTTTTTTGGTTTTCGGCGAAGTGTCGAGAGTTAATTCTTGGTGTTTTTTTTAAACTATAAACAACAACACAAGTCTATTGTATCACTTTTATATTGAAATATTTTCTCTGAACATATCGGGTAATTTACCCACTTCTTACGGACTACTACATGTAAGTAACACCACAGTACTACTTTTTGGGGTGGAGTGGGAGTGGGGGTGGGTGGGGGTGATTTATCATAAGATGTGAGTGTAGGTGTAAGTGTCTTCGGCGAAAAGTCCAGTATTCTTATACGACACAGTTCCATTGCCGTGGGATGTTCAAAATCTTCGCGTGGACAGTATTTTCGAGGTTTTAATAATTGAAAATTTGCTGGTAATTTTGAACATTGCTGGTCATTTTGAACATTCTCCGACCACGGTCCTGTATATGAGACATCAACATGCATTGTATTGCTGTGGATAATATTTTACTAAATGTTTTCATCTATCTGTTTAGCTTTTAGAAGAAATGTCGTCGCAGATGAATGTTGCCATAGATGGAACAATGCTCATCTCCCTTTCGAGTCTGAAAGACAGGATCATAACTCTTGCAAAGAAGGACAAAGCGTGTAAACAGATAATGGAAAATATGGAAAAGGCCAAAAGTTGTTTGATTGCAAAGGATAAACAAGAAGGTAAGTAAATTTTGTTAGGCGAGGCGTCACGGTTCCTAGATTTGTAGGATGTTTGTTTGTTTGTTGGTGGTTAACGTCACATATTTATGCACCATGGCTAATCGTGACACAACATGGAGATGAAGTCAAGTGTAGTCAATCGTTGATCTACATGTTGCCCATTTTAGAGGACTTTCACCCCAAGCATTGGTGACTGGGTCCTATTGTACTAGTAAAGCGGAACTGGTTTACCACAGTAAACAAGTGCTGCTTACTTCACGGGGTTCCCACGGGGATAGATTTGTAGGAGAAAATTTGAAGTGAAAATAATCCAAAAGGCCACGAAGCGGCGAGAAGGGAAAATTCTCAGTAAGATTGCTAATATTTCATAACCTAGGCACCTCTGTGTCCATCAGCAGCCTTACCCTTGAAGATTATGCTAAAGTATGGGATGTCTGTTCTTTTTTCATTGTTGGGGATTCGAGTCCCACACCCCCCGCGAAAAACATTTAATTTGCGATTTGCTCCCCACCCCACCCCAGCCCCAGAAAATACTTGGTGCGTCATGAAACTTTTGATGAGGCATGATGGGATTTTTATTAAATTGTTGGGGAAATTATTGGTAGAGCATATGCTTTGAAAAGATAACTTATTTTTTAAGTCTACATGTAAAACGTAAGTACACAAGATCACCTACACAATGTGATAATGGAGTAATTTCAATCTGGTTTTTTTTCCACATTATTATTGCACCGTAAATAACGACCCTGTTCATTGTCAACTTCAAGTTAATGGACGAATATTTTTGAGAAGATGAGGTGTTCAATAGCAGTGGATTACCTACATATATATTTCCCATTATGAACGAATGATTTTGCGCTTATTGCATAATACTATAGTATGAGCTACTCTATGTTTAATTGGTAATTAAAACAAATATGGGACTTCCCAATTATTCACACTTTAAACACTGAATTATACTGTTTAAATACAATTGATATAATTAATTCATATGTTAGTTACTTCAGGTTTTTTGTAAGGCTGACCAAAGAGATTATTACTTTTATTGAAGCTCCTAAAACTAGTTCAAGTTAACATTTTCTTTGTTTTCAGACATTGAAGAGACGGCTGCCTGTCTCTGTTTGCCTAATTTACTACATGAGAATAAAGCCCTTCTGTACACCATTGATGAGGTAAGAATAAGATTAGTTTAGCTTTATGGGATATGAATTGTGGTTTAACTTTCCTATTGGGGGTTTGGGAATTATAAAATAAACTTATATTTGATTTATTATATAATATATCATTCAATTCAACGAGTTTATTTGACGAATAGAATAGAGACAACACCTTCACACCTTACCACTTCAATTACCAATTCGATTACCACTTCAATTAACACATAACTTAGCTTAGCAATGGCAATGGAAATCACATTTGACTCTGAGTTTGCCGACTTTGCACTTGCATCTGCAAGCAGTGGCCCTTCTCAGGGCGCAAACTCAGTCGATTTCAGGGAGGTAGAGTACACCGGGATAAGAGAAATTAGAGAACTGAAAGAAGAGAACATGACGCTAAGAGAAAAAGTCGATCAACTATTGACCAGTTTGGGAGTGGAGAGAGAAGCTAACAGGGAATTACGGCGGGACATAAACCTGACCCATCAAGTAGCAGGCTTGATCACGAGCAGCCAGAACAGTCAAAACAGCCAGAATGAGAGCCGGAAGAATGATGGCAAGAAAAGCAGCAACAACAACAAGGGAAAGAAGAAAGCTCAGAGCCAGAACCCATCCTCTCCAAAGGATGCTTCAGCAGCCAGGCGTGTGGCCAGCGCCACTGTCCACCGAGAATCTACAGAAGCAGCGGAAACTCCAAGACCTTCAGCACCTACAAGACCTATAGCAGCTCCGACGCTGAATGAATCTACAAACGTAGCCATAAAGGAGGTGCCGAGTGACAACGCGACAGCAAGAGAGAGAGACACACAAGAGACACAAGAGACACAAGAGAAGAAGAGACAAACAACCTTGAATGGAGGACGGCAGGAAAACGTAAAAACAGCAGCCCTCTAGAGGGGGGGGGGGGGGGGAGAGAAAAGAGCTCACGTAGAGAGAAGCGAGTGCAATCAAACGCACAACTCTAGCAGACCACAGAACACACAGAACACACAAAACACAGACGGCAAAAGAAAGCTGACGCTTGTAGCTGAGAGGTATCCAGAATCATATCTCAACAATCCAATAAAGCTGAAGACAGCAATGATCAGAGAAGGATATTCTGAGTACTTATTTAACACTAGTGTCACAAGGGCCGGCACACTAATGGCTTATCCACGAGACGAGAAAACCAGAGACTTTCTACTAAAAGGCGGTCCAAAAAAACATCAGAGTGTTCAAAGACAATAACACAATATTTCGAGCACCCCTACAGAGGAAGGATTCAACCCAGGACCAGAAACAGAATTACATCGTGATCTGTGGAGTTAACCCTGAAATCACAGAAAGAGAAATAGAAGATGATATCGGTCAGGGAGTCAAGGCAAACAGAATGAAGAGCAGCACAACGAACCAAGTGACATGGAAAATCAAACTAAGCTGTCCCACCGCCACATTAAAGAAGAAGCTTCTAGAGGGGGTTAAACTTGGACTATCCAACAAGCGCCACAAAGTAGAGGACTACAGACCCGAACCTCACATCACACAATGCTATAACTGCCAGAAGTTTGGACACACGGCGAAATTTTGTAACGACGAAAAAACAAAATGCAAGTCATGCTCAGGGGAACACAGTCACAAAGAGTGTATAGCTGTCACAAAAATATGCGCCAACTGCAACGGTAACCACAGCTCAACATTCAAGGGATGCTCCGTACTAAGAGAAGAAATAACGAAAAAGATTTCATCGAGACTATCATTCGCCAGTGCAGTAAAAAAGGGTGCAAACCCAGAAGACAGCATTAAATTTGGCCTAGTCCTCACAAGAACACTTACGAAAATCCTAACAAATAAAGAAAAAGACCCGAGAGAAATAAAAAATTACGTATGCAAAGAAGTGTCAGAAAACATCAGCCAGATATACAAAACAACACTGCATAAAGATGTATTACAGAACATAGCATTCAGTCACTAAAACAAACAACCAAGAGAAGAAGAAAAACTACGTTAAACAAACACCAGCCTACTAATCATGGATAATAATCAGAACAGCGAAACCAGACAGACAACCAGATCAAAACAACCCAGAATAATCAACAGACCAAGAATCACAAGTGACAACACTTCACCAAACCGAAATCGCCAAACTGTGACAACCACGCAACAAAACAAGTTCCACAAGCAATTAACACCTGGTAGTGGTAGTACCTCTCAGGGAGGAATTAACACCTCTCACATTGGTCCACACCAAGTGTCAAATCTGCCTGTTAGAACTCGTAATGTCACTACCCACATCATTCACATCAATATTAACGGATTAATGGCAAAACAACAACTACAAGAATACATCAGCGACGAGAATCCAGACATTATCTGTATCAATGAAACCAGGATCAATCCGCAGAAAAAAGTCAACTTCACGAATTACATAATAGTCAGACGCGACCGAAATTCACATGGAGGAGATGTAGCAATCCTAATCCGCAAAAACATCAAACACAGAATCATAGACACAAGCCGACTTGACAGCGAAACCCTAGCCATCGAAATAACAATAGAAGAAATGAAAACAACTCTAGTTGCCACCTACAACCCTCCAAACAATCAGCTCAACGAAAACATCTTCAGGCACTTCACAAACAACTTCAGACATTGCCTATTCTTAGGAGACTTCAATGCAACTCACGAATCCTTTGGGTGCCGTAAAACAAATAACAACGGACAGATACTACTGGACATCACAGATGAACTAAACTTAACTATCCACAACAACGAAACAGAACCAACTCACTACAGCGACAGAGCAAAGAACTGGGATATCCTGGATCTTGCTCTCACAACACCAACACTCGCAAACAAAATCACTGAGTGCTACGTAGGAGAAGATATCAGCAGCGACCATCTCCCACTCCACATCAAGATGGGAACGGACTCACCCAAAACACACCCACCAACCTGGAGACGAAATCTTCACAAAGCAGACTGGAACAGTTTTCGAGATCTACTCACAGGACAAATTGACGACGACAAAATCCAGACTATAAAAGAAATTTATGAAAACATCGAGACTCCAAGTAGCCACCCTATCAGCGCTGGATGAAGCATGTCCACCACAAAAAACCAAGAAAAAAAGCCTGGAGAGTATCTGCCAGAACTCTACAGCTGATTAAAATTAAACGAAAAACACGACGGCTGCACCAGAAACACCGTAATCAAGAAGAATTCAGAAACTTGTACAACACACTCAACAAACAAGTTAAAGAAGCTATCAGACAAGAAAAAGAAAACGCTTGGCAAAATATCACTGAAAAACTAGGAGAACAGAAACTTGATAAAGAATTCTGGAATACTTTCAAAGTATTAACAGGCAGCACAAACAACGATCCTTCCAAACCCGAAAAACCTCTACTCAAACCTGGTGGATCTCTGGCAGAAAGAGACTCGGAAAAGGCACAAGTTTTCGCCTGCAGCCTCCAAAGAATCCATAATACCCACGTCGGGCCAATATTCGATGACACCTTCAAGACCACCGTTGAAACCTACATGGAAGAAAATGAAGCACTCTTCAAGTCGCTGCAGGGTGACACCAATGAGGACACAGACAGCCATGACTTAGTACAAGACTTCACAGCAAACGAAATTAGACACCAACTAAAATCATGCAAAAATAACTCGGCACCAGGCGAAGACGGCATCGGATACGCCATACTGAATCAAGCACCGACTAAATTCTTCGACAAACTAGCAACATTCTTCAACAGATGCCTACAACTAGGATACTTCCCACAATCCTGGAAGAATGCAGCCGGGAAAATGATACCAAAGCCCAACAAAGACGAAAAAGTACCAACAAATCACAGACCAATTAGCCTACTTTCCTGTATCAGCAAATTATTTGAAAAAACACTGAACGACAGATTACTAAACCACCTAGAGAACACAAACGTCTTCAATAAATGGCAAAGAACTTACAGAAAGGAAAAAAGAAGGCATCGAGCATGTAGCACGACTAGCCCAAGACATCAGACTAGGACAAGCAAAAAAATGGATTACTGCAGCTGTACTTCTAGACGTCGAAAAGGCATTCGACTCAGTCTGGCATGATGGACTCAGGTACAAACTCAGCAACATGAAACGACCACAAAAACTCATCAGAATAATATCATCCTTCCTAGACAACAGAACCCTGAAAGTAAAAATAAACAGCGACACTTCTAGACCGGTGAAACTAGAGGCAGGCACACCACAGGGATCGGTCCTCAACCCGCTGCTATTCCTAATCTATGTAAATGACCTCCCTGTCAACCCAAGAAACAACGTGCAAGTATCCCAATTTGCTGACGATCTGGGACTCTGGACATCACACAAAAGAATCTCCATAATCCAAAAAAGATTACAAGAAACCTTAAACGAGATTGAAAAATGGTGCATGAAATGGAGGATAAAACTTAACACAAAGACGCAACTAATTCCATTCCACAACAAGCAAAGCGTGCCAAACATCAAAATAACCGTATTCGGAGCAAACGCTGAACAATGCAACGAAGTCAACCTATTGGGCATCACCCTAGACAAAAAGCTCACCCTGCATAGTCATGGCAAAAGAATTTGCAATGAGGCAAGAAAAAGAATCAACCTACTCAAGAGGCTTCGAGGAACAAACTGGGGCACAAACGCGACAAGACTACTGCAAATCTACCTAGCCTACATCCGTCCAGTACTAGAATACGGTGCAATTATCCTAAAAAGCGCCTGCAAATCGACACTTCTAGAAATACAACGAACACAAAACTATGCAATCCGAACAGCCCTCATGCTTCCTAGAGACACAGGAATAAATTATCTCCACGAAACCGCAAACATCCCAACTATCATTGAACGCTATGCCGACCTCCAACAAAAGACCATCAGCAGACTAAAAGATAGCCCACTATTCGAGGAACTAACAACAAGAACACAACTTCTGGAAAACGGAAAAACCAAATCCCTCTTAGGATGAACTTGACAACTTGGCAGTGGTAGTACCTCTCAGGGAAGTAAAACTTCCCACATTGGTCCACGCCGGTCGAAGGGTTAATCCCGAGATGCCATATAACAACAACTCAAAACAACAACAACGGTCTAATCCCTAACCAACAAGAACTGCAGCACAAAGGAAATTCAACACCACGACAAAGAGCCAAAAACATCAGGACACAAAAGGCCTCACCAGAACTACGCCACCAGACTAAAAAGACATCCCTATTAAAACAAAAATCCATCTAAGAATGAACTCAACAACTTAGCAGTGGTAGTACCTCTCAGGGAAGCAAGCTTCTCACATTGGTTCACGTCAGTTGGAGGGTTAAATCTAAGATGCCTCCAAGCCAATAAGCCAGAACAAGAACAATAACAGCAAATCAGAAGAACAGCAACACAATTCCAGACAAATCCTGAAATGCAAACGACAACACAACAACGGTCTAATACCAAACCAACAGCAGCGAACAAGGACCACATCACAGAGGTCTAATACCAAACCAACCATAGCGAACAAGGACTACACCACAGAGGAAATTCAACATCACGACAGTAAAGCCATACACAACAGAAACGCAAGCCCACACCAGAACTACGTCATCAGACTAATAAGACATCCCTATAAAAAGAAAAACCCTTCTCAGAATGAAGTCAGCTACTCGGCAGTGGTAGCACCTCTCAGGGAAGCAAGCTTCTCACATTGGTCCACGTCAGTAGGAGGGTTCACCCTGAGATGCCTCCAAGCCAATAAACGAGAACAACAATAAGAGCAAATCAAAAGATAAACAACACAGTCCCAGACAAATGCCAATAAACACCAGGATTCGGAGACATAACGCCCTCAAAACCAACAACCTAGAATAGGACAGACAGCAGCGAATCAGAAGAACGACAATGGAAATGCACCAGCAGACCAAAACATCACCAAAAAATCGGAAGATCCAACCACCAACTTCAACATCGGAAAAAGGCCCACAAAATTACAAAGGAACAACACATGACGCAAAACCAGTAAACCAGACATAGCTGGATTTCAAAAAGACAGTGGTAGTACCTCTCCGAGAGGACTTGCTCCTCTCACATTGGTCCACGTCCTTTGAGATTCAGCTCGTCAAAATAAAAATGAACCAAAGACTGCACTCCTGCCAACCGAGACGTCAGACAACTAGGAGAAGATTGAAGAAAACAAAAACCTCGACTCAAGCGGAAGATGAAAACTCACAAGGTGGGATGAAGGGACCTCCATTAGGTCCGAGCCTCCCGGGCCCCAAAAGGCCCACTCCGGCCTACGGTCGGATAACCACAAATCGATTATTATATAACCATTCCCTCTTCACACATCTGACTTCAGAGCGTGAACACCTAGCTAATCATGGAATTACCAGACAGACTTGTGAAAGCCATTTCAGCTCTGGGCGTCTCATGCCCTATTTCCTGAACTATCCAGGAAAAAGGCTTGAGCGTCCACCTGAATCTGGAGTTCGAAATTGAAAAGAACACAACACCGACCCCTTTGGGGAGAGGTAGTACTTTTGGAGAGAGGATCCACTCTCCCACTGGTCCTCACCCGAAGGGGCACGGAGGTCCTGAAAAGAGCAACAACAAGAGAAAGAAGAAGAGTCCATCGACCAAGCGCAGGGACGCCTGGCGCTTGGAGGCTTTCCGGAATAGGAAGAAAGAGTTGAGTGAGGGGGTGGAGGCTCTGGAGGCAGCCGCCAGTTCCCCTCCTAGTCCCACTGGTACACCCAATCAACTGCCGGCTCCTGAGCCGGTTCAGTTGGATGAGAAACATCCAGCGGAGACTGAGGAGGAACTGGAAGCTGCTTTTTCACCGCCTCCCACCCCTCGCTCCCCTCTTCCTTCACTACCGGAAAGCCCCGGAGCGGATGGAGAAGATGAACAGCCACCACATCCTATAGACCTCATCATCCAAAATGCACTAAAAGTATCCGCCAGAACTGAACAACTAATAAAGGAATCTAGGGAATTAACAGGACGTACACCAATACCTCAACCAGCCTCATCACCATGCCAACCTCCACCTAAGAAAAAGAGCCGGAAAAAGTCCAGAAGGGGATAAACCTTCTCCCTCCTTCCTTTTTCTCCTTTGCCACGCCTCGACATCACCATAATTATACAGCCACCGAGGGTCGAAAGGGGCTTGTCCCCCATATCGTCCCTGAGCGCCTTCGCCGCGCGAAATTATTTCGTTCGTGTTTTTTTTTTTGTTTTTTTTATTATATCTTACACTTACTTATCATCTTGTGAACTTCTTATCTTGGACGACTTACACCTTGGACTCCGAGGTGCTAACAACTGAACAATGGAGCTCCCACTTGTGATCCAAGAAACACTTGTCAGAGTGAAGGCTACCCTTGCCACCACCTGGAGTATCCAGGTGCTCAAGGGTAAAATTCACCTGACAGTGGATTTTGATAAAGAATCCGAATCGCCGTCCTTGGAGAGGTGTAGCACCTTTCGTGAGGGGATTTCCCCTCACACTGGTCACCCTCCTAGTGACACGGACAAGCTGGATGGAGGCCGCCAGAGTAATACAGCCACCACCAAGAAGAAGAGGATGAGAAAGAAAGGACCCTCCGCCAGACGACGAGATGCCCGCCGAATGACGGAGTTCCTGGAGAAGAAGGAGGAAAAGGAAGAGAAGGAGGCAAGTGAGGGCGTCAAAGGGTCAACACCCGTCACCTCTGAACAACCCTTGTCCAGCTCGGCACCCCCTTCCCAGGAGGAGGGTCCGGAGGACTGTGGGTCGTCAGGTGACAGATCATTCTCTAACCCATCAGACTCTTCATCTGAAGAGGAGATGGAGGAGGAAGATCTGTCTATGGTACAGGAAGTTGTCCCAGATGATGCACCTTCCACCCCTCCAGCTCTTGCTTCTCAGTCTTCTTCGGACCAGGAAGCTTCCACCGCGGAATCCGTGGAGAGCATCCTAGGGATCGAGGTCAGAGACGACGAGCACCAAGCCTTTCTCAGACAATACTAATGTTGGAAAACCGCGGAATCTCGGAATCAGCAATCAAAGGAGTAACAGTGAGCGCCAGCAACGTTTACCTTGACACCACTCCCAAGACCTCTACTCCAAAGAGCTCCCCGCCACCGGCAGCTGCAAGGGCTAGACCATACCAACCTAGTCAGCCCTCCATCACTCCTCCTTCAACACCACCACAGGAGGTATCACCATCGCAGCCACCTCCTCCAAAAAAGAACAGAAGGAAACATAGACGGCGCTGAGTACCTTTTCCACTTTCTTCCTTTGCCACGGCCAGGCAAGACAAATCATATACAGTTAATGAGGGTCGAAAGGGGCTTGCTCCTCAAACCATCCTTGCGCGCCTTCGGCGCGCGAAACCATTCAGTTCATGAGTTTATTATATCTCACCGTATTGAGCAAACACGTAAACACCAGCCTATCGGATATCTGCCAAGATGTTAGCCGGTCAGCGTCCCGGCTTTTCAAGGCACAGATCTCGGACTCTCTAATTAAAGCCTCAATCAACACCCAATAAGGCCGCCATTAAATCTCTATCAAAACACCCTAATTAAACTACAACCCCATCATGAATAAGTTACAAATAGCTGTGTGGAACGCTAGGAGCGTTAACAATAAGAAACTTCATATCAGCCGATATTTCGAAGACACAGTCAATATCTGTATCTGCGAAAGTTGGCTTCGACCCAGTAAAAACGTCTCGGTAAGCGGGTTCAGCACTATCAGAAGAGATCGATTAACCACCACTGGTGGCAGCGTCGCTCTTCTAATGAAGCAGAACATCAAAACCAAAACCATAAAAACTCATCACCTCGACGCAGAAGTGATTGCTACTGAAATCACTGTTGACAATAAAAACATCGCGATTGTTATTATAATGACCCAAGCAAAATTGTTTCTGACACTGTGTTTGATTTCTTTACGAGGAAATACAAACACTGCATTTTCCTCGGCGACTTCAATGCCAAACACCTTTACTTTGGCTGCAACAAAACTACCCCAAACGGTGAAGCCCTCCTTGAAATCACCAAAAAAACATAACCTTCAAGTGGTTATGAATGACTGCTCAGCAACTTATATCAGTAATAACCCATTATTCTCATCCGAAATCCTTGATCTAATTATCGCTTGCGACTCCCTGATAAACCATATCGACGACCACTGGGTCGGCGACGATGACTTAGGCAGTGACCATCTCCCGGTCCATGCCTCTCTGCAGCTTGGAAATGGCCCACTCGGGTACCCCCCCCCCCCCCCCCCCACTCTCCGTAGAAACTTCAGGAAAATTAATTGGAACCTCTACCGCGACATAATTGATGTCATACTCAATAACTCCCCTATCCAATGCAGCGGAACTTAAAACCCAATGCGAGAGCATTGAGAAAATCATTAACTCAACCTTAAACGAAATATGCCCAAAAGAGGAAGTACGCCCCTGAAGAAACACTGTCTCGGGCGAGACTGTTCCTTATCAAATCTAAACGGAAAGCTCTCCGCGCTCTCAAAAAAGAAACTGACCCCAGCAAGAAATCCGAACTCAAAAAAAACATACAACCGCCTTCATGGCGAAGTCAAAGAAGCCCTCAAGGCTGAAAAACAAGCCAGCTGGGAGAAGGCAACAGCCAACCTAAACGGGACCCAAGATGCAAAAAAATTCTGGGACTCTTTCAAAATTCTTACTGGGCAAAAAAAACAAGGGCGGCAAAGCCGCAGTAAAACCTCTTAAGAAGGAAGATGGCTCTTTTACTCGCATCGACAAAGAGAAGGCCGACACCTTTGCCGACCTCCTAAGAAAAACGCATCGCCCGTATCAAGGCACGGGCAATGATGACGCCGTAATCAACACGATTGATGACTTCATCAATGAACACCCCGATATCTACCGGGACCCCAACTTCGATTACGAGCCAGAAGAAGGGGAAGACGATGACCTCGTCACCCCCATCACCAATGACGAAATCATGAATGTCATAAAAAAATGCAAAAACTCCTCCTCACCCGGCGAAGACGAAGTAAGCTACAAAATTCTAAAACAAAGCCCAAACTCCCTAATCGAAAAACTAAACAAACTATTCAACGCATGCCTCACCCTCGGCTACTTTCCCAAATGCTGAAAAAAAGCCATCGGTGTCATGATACCAAAACCCGACAAGGACCCCTCCGATCCAGCCAGCTACCGCCCAATCAGCCTGCTCAGCTGCATTGGTAAGACTTTCGAAAGAATTCTTACCAATCGGTTCAGGGGGCACCTTGAAGAAATCGACTTCTTCAATAAGTGGCAAAGAGCCTACAGAAACCGTAAAGAAGGCATCGAACATGTTTACCGACTAGTGACCCAAATGAAAACTGCTATCAGCAATCAGCAAATAGGCGCGACCGTCCTACTAGACGTTGAAAAAGCATTCGACTCTGTTTGGCATAATGGAATGCGCTACAAATTATCTAAAATGAGACTCCCCGTGAAACTGATTAGATTACTATCCTCCTTAAATGATCGCGAAATTAAAGTCAGAGTGAACAATGAAATGTCCGACAGTGTCCCCCTCGAGGCAGGCACCCCCAAGGATCCGTCCTAAGCCCACTCCTATACATCTTTTTCGTAAATGACCTTAGCTTCTCCGATGACCGCGTTCAGGTTTCCCAATTCGCGGATGATCAGGGCCTCTGGGACTTTAACAATACGGGCAATCTGCTCCAAAAACCCCTGCAACGCGCTCTCGACGAGCTTGAAGAATGGTGTGCCAAATGGAGAATTAAGCTAAACGCCAATAAAACCCAACGAATCACCTTTACTCGCAAGAAAACTAAACGGGATTTTGACCTAAAACTTATGGATAACACTCTCCCAGAATGCAAAGAAGCGAAATTCCTGGGCATCACCATTGATCAAAAACTGTCCTTCAACAAACATACCGACGACATGGCGAAAAAAGCTACCAAACGCATTAACTTCCTGAAAATGCTCAAGGGAACTTCATGGGGGGCCAACCAGTCCACCCTACTCAAACTATACAAATCCTTTGTGCGCCCAGTACTCGAATACGGTGCAATAATACTGACCTCAACCAAACTAATATGGGAAAACTCCAGAGGGTCCAAAATCACGCGCTTAGAATTGCCCTCCGCGCCCCATGCGACACACCCATCAAAACACTCCACGACAGGGCCGATATCCCCACCATTAAAGACCGCCCAGCCACCCTGGCCGCGAAAAATCATGACCGGTTAGCCGACAGCGAACTAATCTCCGAACTTGGAGCAATTTGCGAAAGCCGACAAAAGCCCAAAAATTGTAACCAAAACCAAGACCGCTCGAATAAAAACTAGGGAATGACAAGGTGAACCAACAGGCAGAAAAACAGCTTAACTGTGGCCTTCTACCAGAAAGGGCTGCCTTCACCGCCTCAGTAAAATTACATCAGGATTAAATACTGTTAAAAACTAAATAAATAGGGAATGAGAATGTGAATAAACAGGCAGAAAAACAGCTTAACTGTGGCCTTCTACCAGAAAGGGCTGCCTTCACCGACTAAATTAAAAAGTTACATCAGGATTAAATACTGTTATAAAAACTAAATAATAAATAGGGAACGATTGGGGTCCCAAGCAAGAGAGTATGTCACTGCTCTTACGAATGTAAAGATTCGTGCATTTCATACTCTCCCCCATAGCGACAAGCACACACACACACAGAACACCACACGGGGGGGGGGGGGGGGGGGGGGGGGGGCTGGGTCCCAAGCACGAGAGTATGTTACTGCCCTTACGAATGTAAAGATTCGTGCATTTCATACTCTCCCCCACACACACAGCAGACACCACAAGGACACGCAACTAAAGAGGTGCTACTTTTATCTTTACAGTTTACATATTCTAATGAAAGCTAATTCTACCTTCTTTTAAGCAGGTACACAGATGTTTTTTTTTACCAGCACCCCAATAACCGCTACAGACAGTCTAACCGTTATGGAAACAGTCACCCCCACGGTTCCTGAACATCCTCCGCTCCATCCCTAAAAGTGGTCAACCACTTTAAGGGAGGCGAGCGTTGGTCCTGCGTCCCGCCTCTGCCCCTTTTTGTAAGCGCATTGCGCATCTTTCTGTCCCAACCCAATAGGACTACAATGCAGGCCTGCCCCCGAACCAGGGAAGTTCGGGCCTTCTTCTTCTTGGTGGTCCCCGAAAGGGGTCGTTGTTGTTTTCCTTCAAAGCGTCTAACTACAACAGAGACAGCCTGAGGCAGATTATACTTGCCAGTGATGGCCACCACTCATAATCATCCTCGAAGCGGCAGACTATACTTGCCCGAAAATCCAGATCGACTGCACCCTCGGGGAGAGGTAGTGCCTTTGTGAGAGGACCCAACCTCCCACACTGGTCCTCACCCGAGGGTCCAACCGACATCAGTCAACGAGACCGCCTACCCACAACTGGAGACACCTGGCGAGTACCAGATCCTTTTCCTCCTTCAACACGCCTATACATGTGACAGCCATCATATACAGCCACCGAGGGTCGAAAGGGGCTTGTCCCCCATACCGTCCTTGCGCGCCTTCGGCACGCGAAATCATTTCGTTCTCTTTATTATATCGATTCACACTTCTGAACTCAGTGTCAACACAAATTAATTGAAATGGAAAACCTGGAATTACCAGCTCGTTTACTCAAATACATCTCAGCTCTGGGCGTCTCTTGCCCCATCTCCTGGACCATCCAGGAAATGGGCGAGAACGTCCATCTGAATCTTGAATTCAAGACTGAACCTGCGGAAACAACCAAGACACCACCCTCCTCGGGGAGAGGTAGCACCTTTGGTGAGAGGATCCCCTCTCGCACTGGTCCTCACCCGGGGAGGCCTGGAGGCCCTGAAAAGAGAAGCAAGAATAGCCCGTCCACCAAGCGGAGGGATTCCCGACGCTTGGAGACATTCTTGGAGACGAAGAAAGAGAAAGGCGAGGAAAAGAAAGAGCCAGAGGCGGTCACCACTTCCCCTCCCACTCCCACAGACAGCCCCATCCTAATGCCGGCTTCCCAGTCGGTATTGTCGGATGTGGAAGAGTCTGTGGAGACTGAGGTGGAAATGGAAGCCGCCCTCTCGCCTCTTCCTGATCCCCACTCGCCTCTTCCTTCTAAACCAGAATGCCAGGACGAGGACGACAGGATAGAGAACATGTTACGGGAACACGAGACACAAAAGGACCTTCACAGACAAACGATGGACAGGCAATACGAATTATTCATGCAAAAAGTCGAAGAAACCAAAAAACTAATAGACGCCAGAAAACAACAACAAAAGACTCAGCAATCACCCACAACCACTCCAGACTGGGCTAGGACCAGACCCTACTAAACTCAGCAACCACCATCAGGTAGCCCACCAACAACACCAACTACCACTGTCTCTCCTTCCAAACCTCCACCTCTGAAAAAGAAGCAGAAAAGACACAAGCGCCGCTAACAACCCACAACTTCTCCTATACCACGGTCTGACACTTTCAAATTCTACAGCTAATGAGGGTCGAAAGCGGCTTGCTCCCCATATCGTCCCTGCGCGCCTTCGGCGCAGAAAACCATTTGATTTGATTTATATCATTTTGCCAGCAATTGATCATCCAAACCCTTGTCTTGTCATTCTTGTACTATAGGTTGAAATTATTTGCGAATTTTAAAATATTTTCAATTATACACATGCATTTATCACAATACCAAAACAGGCTTATCTAAATACATGACAAGGATATGATATACGGTGTGAATAGTGTCGGCCATCTGATTCTATTTACCCCATACATTTGATTTACTCTGCTATCCTCGTTTTCACAGAATAAATGAAAATAGTCAGTATAGTCTACTATTTTTCCATTAATTACAAATATCCATTATTGCTTTGTATAGTAGATTAATTAAAATTTTCAACCTGCAGACATTAGACTGCATATTGAAAATGTTAATTGATCTTTTGTACAGTCACTTAGTTGCTCTCTCGTCACCATTAGAAATCCTATCTATGCGTCTGCATACCAGGGTTACGCAAGCTTGAGTTATGATCTGAAACGATATTTAAATAAAAATTATGCATTGCTAATCTATATATGCTATTTTAAGAATACAAATGACGCAATAAAATAAATTAACTTTTTTTCAGGAACCTAATTCACCAACTCCAGTCATGAAACTTGAGGGGGCAAAAGATGGCAACCCGTTTGACGTCGAAAAAATTTCCATCATAATGGACTCAACACTTGTTTGTCAAATAGGAAATGACATCATGTTAGGTTGTTCTTGCCTATTTTCATTATATTTTACCTTTGGGATTAAGTACCCAAACAAATTGAGCAACACATTAATTTTTTTTTGAAAGGTTTTTATTAAAAATTAAGAATGTATCTGCTGTGACAGCAGCAGTTGCTAAATTTAACAACAGAATTATGAAATAAATGTATATATAAACTACGTCTTGTCCTGTAGTTAGAATCCAATAGAAACAAACAGCTTTACATGTTAAATTTTTGGGATATATATATAAAAGAACTATATATCATGTTGCCCTACACACACATTTATATCTATATATATCATGTTGCCCTATACATATAAAAGAACTATATATCATGTTGCATACAGATTCAGTATAGATGTATATATAAGGTGTGATATTATTGAAAACTTATGTACATGGTCGTTGAAAGGATTAATCTATGCACATGTATTATTAAATAATATTATTTTGGTCAAACTCTTGTCCATTTTTTTTAATAGAAACAATCTATGTATTATAAAATAATATTATTTTGATCAAACTGTTGTCCTATTTTTTTAAAATAAAAACATTAAATCTTTTATTTTCCTTGTTTTGTATCCATTATAGTCAATTTACTATTTGATAAATGTTCGAAATGGCATAGAATACCTCACTAGTCAATGGGGAAAACTGATGGCATTGGATGATAACAGTGACCAGCCTGTTTGTTTTATGAATGCACATCTCTGTGGGAACCCTGGGAAGTAAAGTAGTGTTGCTATACTGAAGTAGACTAATTCTCCTTCACCGAAGGAATAGGATCCGGTACATAATGCCTGCGGTGAAAGTCGTCTAAAATGAGCAACAGGAGTTGGAAAATATTGGTCTGGGTAACTCAGTTAATAGGGGGTCGGCAGCGTTTTTTTATGAATTAAAGTCGGTATTTCATCCACTTGTAAACTAGCAGTATTAAACACAACTCATACCATCTGGGAAATGGGGTTTGATTAAGCTTTTCAGGCCATGTTAACGTTCCATTATCCTTCTGAATGATCGGGTTCTGTGTGGAACCGTTTTGGACATGCTTGGGTCTTCTGTGGATCATTTTAAGGTTCGGGCTAGGTTTGATGTGAAGCCTTTTTAAGTTCAAACTCAGTTCTAAGTGGAATCTTTTAGGGTTCAAATTCGGTTCTGAGTGGAACCTTTTGGGGTTCTTATTGGGGTCTACGTGGCGCCTTCCATGGTTCTGAGAGGGTTCTATGTGGAACATATTATGGTTCTCAATGGGTTCTATATAAAACCTTTCATGGTTCTTTGTGTGGAACCCATTTGTAAAGGGTCCACACAGAACCCTCCAAGAACCTATGTGGAACCTTTTTAGAGTTCCGAGAGGGTTCTGTGTGGAACCCTAAAAGGTTCTGGAGAATGTCTCCCAGGAGGAACCTTTACAGAACCCTCAAAGAACCCATTTGTAAAGGTTCCAAATAGAACCCTCCCAGAACATTTGTGGAACCTTTAAAGATTCTGAGAGGGTTCCATATAGAACCTTTGAAGGTTCTTAGAGGGTTCGATAAGGAACCTCAGAGGGTTCCACGTGGAACCTTCGAAAAAGGGTTCTTTAAGGGTTCTGTAGAGGTTCCACCTGGGAGACATTCCTCAGAACCCTTAAAGGTTCCATATAGAACCAAAATTTTTAAGAGTGTAACTGCTTCAAGCATGAGACCTGTCAGATCATCTCGTCGATCCAACTTGACCATAGAACGGCATCCAAGCCCTATCAGCCACCTCGGCATCCAAAGATTATTATGCCTCCCCTGGATAGATCTAAACCCAGGTTGGAGGCCTTGAAGGAACTAAGGACCCAGCATGCACAAGACTGGGTTAACCACGTACAGTCACCAGAATGGACATATACCGTTCGTCCTCCTATAACTTTGGGCATCCCGGACCCGAGGAATCTTGACTTGCAACTGGCGGACTTAGCGGCGAAATATTCCCAGAGTGTCAAGGACACCGTCGTCACACGTTTAAACCAGTGGGCCTCCCAGGACCCAGCCGACATTGATTCTGGTTCCCATGATGAACAGAAGATCGCTGATATGGCGACTAAGATCTCAATACTTGTCGCAAGACAACTGTTACAAGAGGCTTCCAAGCTCGGAGAAGATCAACAAGAGGACACCGCTCCTCCTGCTAAGCAGGAATCCTGGTCATAGATTTTACTGCACCAAATAACGGCCCTTTTCAGGGCCCCCCATACTATCCAAAAGAGTACTGCTTGCACAAATGCACTGCCTAACCAAACAACAAGCTCCCCAGAAGGAGCATAGGTCCAACCTATAAACCCCCACCGGGGCCGAGTTCTCCCTTATATGTCTTTCTCTTTGTTTTAAACAAACCGCTCACCTGAGTATCACTGCAACGAGGATATTTGTCATACAGGCCTCCACCCAGGAAGGTTCACGCCCTTGCACTTTGCAGGGTGGCGTTTACTCTATTCTGGGCCACGGACAATCAGCCCTCAAGGGCTGCCCTTTTATCCGTATATGGTTCCCACACATTAATATTCAACACCGGTGTCTCTTATGAAGCAGTATCGCAGTGGGCGCCCCGCCCATTATAAACATAGGACTCTACCTATGGACCATACAAACAACCCCCCCCCCTCTCCCCTTCTAGGAGAACGAACGAACGAACGAACGAACGAACGAACGAACGAACGAACGAACGAACGAACGAACGAACGAACGAACGAATGAATGAATGAATTATCCGACAAAATATACACGTCTGCTGTCATGGTATTTACGCGTCGACTAAATGAGCGAGACTACAAGGTGTTGTAGTTCAGGGAATTAATGTTCGACCGATATGAATTTAACTGCATGGGGCCAATGGCGTATCTATGGAATATACCAGCTGTGGCAAGTACTGAAATTGTGTCCCTGGGATAGCGGTCCATACATACCGAAGGCATATCCTTCTAGTTAGCACGTTGGAGGGGGAGGTTCCTTATTGTGATACTTTATTAGACTATTAAACGACAAAATATAAAAAAATATAGTTTATTTTCTACCTCTTCTACCTTGGGAACTGAATAAATCGCACAGGGAGAAGGGGAGAGAGAGAGAGAGAGAGAGAGAGAGAGAGAGAGAGAGAGAGAGAGAGAGAGAGAGAGAGAGAGAGAGAGAGAGAGAGAGAGCACCTGCTAAATGTTTGTTTGTATAACACGCCTTTGTACCAATTATAAAAACTGGACGGAAACAAAAAGAAAGTAACTTGCACGCCGTGGATATACTGCATCAGGTAAATCAAAAAACTCTAAAACGTATGCTCTCTCTATTGTCTCAGAAAATTGAAATTTTGTAACTGTTAAACGTAAGAGTTTTATATTGTTTGGTTTGTTCCCCCACACCACCTCATCCCAACCGCGCCACCTCTAAAATGAGTGTGTCGCTCTAAGATCCTTCAGGTTAGCACGTTACGGGGATTCCTTATTGTGATACTTTATTAATAAATCGCAAATCGCACAGGAAGAAGAAGAAGAAGAAGAAGAAGACGACGAAGAAGAAGAAGGAGAGTTATTTATTTATTTATTTATTGATGTTTAAGGTCACATATTTATGCACAATGGCTAATCATGACCGTGGCAGTTTTACGGGTGGAGGAAGCCGGAGTACCCGGAGAGAACCACCGAGCAACGACGAGCAGCTGCCAGCTCCCCAACATCGTAACTCCGCACTGCAGCACAGACAGGGTTAGATTGGTTGAAGACATGCATACCATCGACGGGCAGTACGCCTTAGTACACAGCGTCATCGTGCCCCCACATGGGCAATGGGGGTGAAGTGTCTTGCCCAAGGACACAACGCGGTTGCCGCAGGTGGAGAAGGAGAGAGAGAGAGAGAGACAGAGACAGAGAGAGACAGAGAGAGAGAGAGAGAGAGAGAGAGAGATTTAATAGTTTTATGTTTAATTTCAATTAAAATACAACTGCAAAAACTAGACTTTATGATTCTGGAGAATCATGGCTTTTCCCGATTAGATTCCATGATTTTTCTTGACCCCACAGTGTCTGATGAATTGTTTTTAACTGTCTCACTAAAGTTCCTTCATTGATGTTATGAGAAAGGCGAGTATAGTAGTCTCAAATGACTCGGTTTGGGTTTGATAAAAAAAATGTTTAGGTAAAACCCATCATAATGGTAGAATGGGTTAATATCAATATCAATGTTTCCATATCTGTTTTGCGTCCCGTAAAAGAAGTTACGTTTCTCTGTGGCATTTCCATTTGATGTTGTTGGTGTCCAAAAACAGACTATTTCCTCAATTTTTTTTACATTTAGTAGCCCATGAAGGGTTAACAAATGCCTACCAGAATAATTGATCCATGCAATTGGTCATATGACACCAAGACCTATCAACGGCCATTTTCTCTTGAAAAGAATAAAAAATGTTTGTAAAGAAATCCAGGGAAAACGATTTTTTAAGCTTTTGATGGGTATCCTGTTAACCTCCCCAACAGGGGTTAACGCTTGACTTTTTGAATACCTTTATTACTTACAAAAATGGTCCTCTGTGAATTCCACTTCAAACAAAGGAGATTATGTTTATCTCTCATGTATACATTAGGTGCTGTGCGTGTCTGAAAACAGTCCCATGTTAACAACATTACGATGCTTGGCAGCTTGTAGATGGTTAAAAAACGCTCACCGGAGTATTTTGTCCATGCAACTTGTAATGTCACATAAAGACCTACGAATAGTCAATTTGTCTTGAAACCCTACAAGTTACCGTTAGGGAAATTCACAGAAAATGGGAATTTAAAGCTTTCAAGGGATATCTCTCTTTCGCCTGCCCAAAATGGGTTAAGACGTCGACTTTTGAATACCCTTACTACTTACAAAAATGTTTCCGTATAAATTGTACGCGCGATAAAAGAAGGCACTTTTCTTTGTGGTGTACCCTTTGGGTGCTGTTGGTGTGCAAATACAGCCCATTTTATCGCAATTTTGACCTTCAGCAGCCCGGGGAGGGTTAACTAACGCTGACCGGAATATTTTGTTCATGCGACTTGTAATGTCACACCAAGACCTGCAAATAGCCGATTTTTCTTGAAAACCTACAACATGTTGTTAGAGAAATCCACAGAAAACGGGTATTTTAAGATTTTAATGGGTATCTCTCTTTAACCAGCCCAAAATGGGTTAAGACGTCAAATTTTGAATACCCTTACCACTTTCAAAAATATTTTCCGATCAATTTTGCGTCCGATAAATGAAGGCCCCTTTCTCTGTGGTATATCGTTTGGGTGCTGTTGGTGTCTAAAAACAGCTCATTTTATCACAATTTTTACGTTTAGCAGCTCGGGGAGGGTTAACTAATGCTGACCGGAATATTTTATCCATGCAACTTCTAATGTCACACCAAGACCTGAGAGTGACCAATTTTTCTTGAAAATCTACAAGACTCGTTTAGAGAAATCCACGGAAAACATGAAGTTTTGAGCTTTTTGGGGGTATTGCTGTTTAACCAGCCCAAAACGGGTTAACACTTGGTTTTCTGAACACCCTTATTACTTACAAAGATGATCCTTGGTGAATTCCACTTCCAATAAAGGAAGTTATGTTTACCTCTCGGGTATCGTTTGGGTGCTGTGGGGGTCTGAAACCGGCCCATTTCATCAAAATTTCGATGTTTGGCAGCCTGTGGAGGGTTACCATATGCATCGCCTAATATGTCGTGTGTATCAAAGGTTGTGTCATAGGCAGGTCTAGTAATTATGAATATTTAAAAAAAAAAACCTAAAGACGTGTTTCGAGAAAGTGCCGATAAACCCCAATTTTGGCAGTTTTTTGCCAATTCTGGCGAAATAAGGGTTAAATCGAAAATTCCGCTTCGGTACATTTTTAGATTTTTGCCACTCTATGCGTGTGCCAAATTGTGTGAAAATCGGTTCGAAAAGGGCTTCTGAATCGTACGAACAAAAATGTGTGGAAAAAAAAAACCCCCTAAAACCCCCCAACCCCCCCCCCCCCCCCCCCAAAAAAAATAATAATCCGTAGAAAAACAATAGTCTTTTCCAGAGGGAAAAGCCTAAAAAACGTTAATACTTCTCAAATCTATCGATTGTTCCTTCGTGACATTTCCACAGTACAGCCCATTGTTTAGTGTTTGCCCTGTTTTGATGGGGAAATAGTGTCTGAGAGAGAGTAAGTAAGTGTCAACCATACCTCTGTATACCAGAACAACCCTGTAATAATAATTTGTAAGTGAAGGGAATCTGGGGCCTTTCTACCCCCCCCCCCCCCCCCCCAGGAGCCTCCCGGAAAAAATTACGACACAAACATGTTTTTTTTCCACCTCAGACCCACCCACACACCCCAGCCTCGGGTCACGGAACTTTTTGGTGCCCCCCCCCCCCCCACCCTTTGATCTGAGCGGATATTTTGAGGTTTTTCATGTACTGATGACTGTCTACCTTTTCGCCGACACAGATATTAGGACAACCAATCAACAAATCTACAACCTAACCCACACCTGGACCTATCCCCCTACGACTTTTAGGCCACATTTCGACATATTTCGGACCAAGTTTGAGGAAGAGTGCCCCCCCCCCCCCCCCCCCCCCCCCCCCGTGCATAGTGTGCATTGTATATAACACCGACTGGTATCGACAACAGTGTTGAGAAAATGGTTAAAATGCAGTTAAAAGATGGTGTAATGGTATTTCCAAACAACTCAGGATGTTGTCGAAACGAAGAAACCAGTAGGCACTGACATCTGAACTATTGCACAACAAAAGGAATTACTTTAATTCTGGTGGACATATCATTAGTGACAGAGAGCATGTTCAGGATAAGCACATTTTGGTGTGGATTGAAATAATTTAGAAAGCAATCAATTATCTGTATACCCACTTTAAGGACCCAATTTATATGAATATGTGAATGTCTCCCTAATAAATATGCAACTAATGTCTACCTAATAGTCGTATTGCAGTAAAAATACATTAGGGCGTCGCCAATTAAGGAGACATGGGCGATATATTTTACTCAGATACTTTTTTCACCATGAATATTGTATTTGGGATATGAATTTATTAAATTAATTCCATCATCAGACACAAGAATCTCTGTGAAGCCCAGGAAAAAAACGTCTTCCTATTGGACTATTTTGAAACACGTCGCCCTAAGTGTCGATCCAGTGTAATATATATATTTATCATATGACTCGTCCGTTTTGTTCACTTTAAAACATTTGATATTTTGTATTCATATTAATCAGTGATAAATAAAGCCTTTAGTCAATTTCATTGGTCCGTTTCAAAACTAGACAATTTGATTGGCTGAACAAAATACAACTGCGCCACATTTTCATAATTTGCATAATTAGAGTTGGTCAATTTCAAAACTGGACAATTTGATTGGCTAAACAAAATACAACTGGGTTACATTTGCATAATTTTAGTAGGAATAATTTACGTTATCTATCCTATTTTGGGTGGGTTATATTGTATTAATCTTTTACCTACAAGAAAAACGCCTTTCATTTTTTTTTATTTTTTCACTGTTTGCTTCCAAAACATAGGTTATGACCCCTCATTGGAACGAGCTCGTACCAATGAGGTGTCAGAACCTATGTTTTGGAAGCAAAAAATGAAAATATTTAGTTATACGAGGATGTTTTTTCCCCAAGTGCCGTCTGCAACTCAAGTTTGGTGATGGGATAAAAAGTTCATATTAAGTGGCTAATTTGTGCGTGTGTGTGTCATATGATAAATAGAATATGAAATGAGTGTTGTTCTCATATAATATTTATGAAACTCGTCCAAATTTTGCGTTTGGGCTCGCCAGAGGCTCGCCAAAACGGAAAATTCTTAGACTCGTTTCATAAATATTATATGAGAAAAACACTCATTCCATATCCTCTATATATATCTTAGAAGTTTATAAACAAATCCTTGTGCTAGTAGTTATAAGAAAAAATTATTAAAGTTCAAAACAAATACAACGAAATTATTGAATATATTCCTGCTAGCGCTTTCATCGCTCTCTCTGCGGATCTTCAGGCATTTTTTACTTTCATAAATACGTTATACAAATATTTACAAAATAACGTTATGAGGTAAACCACTGAGCCTGAGGGTTGTGTAGATAGATTTTGGAGACGTTGTTCCAGAAACTGCAAAAACAAGAATTATTTATACATTTGAACAGGGGCGCGTTGATCCTTTATCCAAAGAAATTATAAAGAAATAAACATAACATATATGTTTGTTTGTTGGTAGTTAACGTCACATATTTATGCACCGTGGCTAATTGTGACACAACATGGAGATGAAGTCAAGTGTAGTCAATCATTGATCTGCATGTTGCCCATTTTAGAGGACTTTCACCCCAAGCATTGGTGACTGGGTCCTATTTTACTAGTAAAGCGGAACTGGTTTACCACAGTAAACAAGTGATGCTTACTTCCCGGGGTTCCCACGGGGAAACATAACACATAAAACAAGAGGGATGTTACATCCCAACGCTCACCTACATTCGCACTTGATAATGTCGTTCCAATGTAACATGCCTAATATTTAGTTAATATAAATCATTAACTAGGCATCAAATGATTAATGTGATTTATGTGATGGCTTTGGAAAGTCTATATTCTGCATTTATTATATATCAATTCAACATAGAATCATTGGATACATCTTTTAGAAATGTTTATGATTAAGAATATGAATCGTGAGGCCAGATATTAAATCATAAATAAGAATTAGGAAAGGCTTTCATAAATCACTGAAATTTTAATTGAAGTACATTCATTGGTTAAAGAGGAGTTGCGGAAAAACATTCGTTCAAGAAAGTGACTATAAGTCCCAACAAAAATACATCACATCAACAACTAAAATAAGCCTTAATGTTACTAGTAACAAGTATGAGAAAGTATTGAATAATAAAAAAAAAAAAAGGTAAAAAATTTTTTTTTTAAAGAAAGTGAATGTAAGTCCCAAAAATCCCCGTCAAATTCCTCAAATATGCATGTAATAAGGGCGCAACGTTACCGCAATGTAGTTCAGTAACCCATGAGTACAATATCCATTGCCTGGAAAGACACATAGAAACAGAACTCACCTTAACACCTCACCTTAACACAAACTTTTAGAACTTAAAATTGAGTAAGTCAGACAAAAACGTGAGCATTGTGTCTGAAAAAAGAAAAGAAATCAGTTAAATTTCTGCATACAGTAGGTTTAATACCTACAGTTGTTATTGAAATGAGAAAATAAACAGTAATGAGAGGTGAAGGCACCACAATCTGCACAAAAGCTGACTTTAACGCAAATTCTTACAACACCTAAACGTTAATTCTTACAAGTTATGGCAGAAAATCAGCCTCAAATTCCTCAAATATGCATGTGATGAGGGTTAAATATTACTGCAATGGAGTTCAGTAACCCAAGTGCAGAATATTAATCGCCTGGAAAGACACATAGAAACACAACTCACCTAAACACAAAGTTTACAAAGTTTTACAACTTAAAATTTACTAAGTCCGAGAAAAACATGAAAATTTTGACTGAAAAAAAAGAAAATTTCCGTTAAATTTCTGCATACAGTAGGGTTAATACCTACAGTTGTTATTGAAATATGAAAATCAACAGTAATGAGAAGTTAAAGTAGCACAATCTGCACAAAAGCTGACTTTAACGCAAATTCTTACAACACCTAAACGCAAATTCTTACAACTTTTGGCAGAAAATTTTAGCTGAAATTTGGAAAAAAGTCGTAGTTTCAGGGTTAAATACTGTTCTGATAGTCCCATACAACCTACATATGCAATATCAAAGGCCTGAGCCCACTGATGTTTGAGAAATTCACCATAACATTAAATCTTACAATATTGGACACGCCGGACGCCGACGCTGACGCCCGAGGTCATCACAATAGCTCACCACATCTTACAGATGTAGGTGAGCTAATAATGACGTTTCTTTTATTCTAAAAATTAAGTTAAAAAAGTTGTGGGCTCCGAAAATACCCGGTATATATGTTTCCCACAAATGCTTCCCACGCTAACTCTCTATATATTTCTATGTTGGTAATACCCATATTTCTGCATAATGTTTGGGAATGAACTCCTTATTCCGACTCCAGCTCGAACCCCCGAGAGTGTTGGTCACTCGCGGAGTCGATCCGGACTCAGGGTTAGCGTTATTTTACATATAACTCTCTGGCTTAGGGTGAAGAAAAGGTTGGGTAAGTAGTGGGCTATACACAAAGACTCACTGTGCCGATCGTGTTATTTCTTTGAAACAATTTTAGCAATTAGATTTAAGTATTGCCGGTACAGAAATATTTGATTTTCTCACAAAAAGGTATATACGGTCATGGTTTCATAAGAAAATTCTTAAACAAATTCATCTTCCCCCAACCCCACCCCGAAATCCTAATTCTCTTAAACAAAACAAGCTTCAATGTGCTGCTCGGTGTCAACAGTAGAATCCCTTTCTCCCAAGCGAACATCGAGAATATATTGATAACACGCAGGTATTATTAATCACTAGCATAAATTAACATAATATATAAAAAAATAATGAGGTTTCCTTTGTCCTAGAAACTAAGTTAACCCTTTACCTAATATAAGAATTATTTTTGCAAGTGTCGTCTGCTTTTCAGGTTAGGTAAAGAGTTAAAAAGGTTATGGGCTCTGAAAATACCCGATATGTTTGTTTCCCACAAATACTTCCCAGGCTAACTCTCTATCTATTTGTATGTTGATAAGACCCATATTTCTGTATAATGTTTGGGAATAAACTCCTTTCTCCGACTCCATCTCGAACCCTCGAGAGTGTTGTCACTCTCGCGGAGTCGAGCCGGACTCGGGGCAAGCGTCATTGTTCATATAACTCTCTGGCTAAGGGAGAAGAAAATGTTGGGTAAGTAGGGGGCTATACACGAAGCCCCACTGTGCCGATTGTGTTATTTCTATGAAACATAACATATAAAATAACGATGTTGTCTTCATACTAGAAGTAAAGTTGATGAACTCTGAATATATGTGTTTTTCAACGAATGTTTCCTATGTTAACCATCTATTTATATTTATCTTCACGATACCAATATTTCCGCATAATTTACATTTATGGCTGTGAGCGCCTTACTCAGACTCCAGCTCGACACCACGAGATTGTTTACTACTCCGTGGAGTCGAGCTGGACACGGTGCAAGTGTTCTTTTACAGAGAACTTATTCAACGCAAACGGAGTCAAGCATGGTCTTCCGATAAATTAATTCAAGTTATCCGTAGGGAGGCTATACTTTTATAACGCGGTGGTTTGATCCCCCCACCCCCACCCCCACCCCGATCTCGGCTTAAAAACAGTCCAATTCTGATTTAAGAAAATGCCCGAAAAAAATAGAATTAAAAAACATGTTTTGTAAAAAATCAGAAAAACATTGAGGGATGTGTCCAATCATCAAAAACATTTAAGAGTAAAAAGGGTGATAGAAAATCTAAATATCGTCCGATTCAATATACTGGAGCCCCAAACGGAGTGTGTCCATTTAGTCGTTTTAGAGCCATTGCACAAAACAGGCAACAATAATAAATATATTTTAATGATTGATCAATTTACTAAATGGATTGAATATATATGATTACCAAGTCAGAACAGGTTGAACACAAATAGAAAACGGTCCAGTATAGATGAAAACTGCTATAATAGACCATTTCGTCTCGATTTACAAAACAAAATCAAATATATTTGAAAATATTCCTTTGGACTAAAAGACACATCGAAATTGGCTGGCAAAGTGATTCGGCTCACAAAATGTATCTCTTACCATTGGAATTAAAAATGTACACAAATGCATCAAATGGTGGTTCCATTGTTTTTACTTAAAATATATAAACATGTATTTTATATAATGATTGTAAAAAATGTATTTTTAATCAATGTGTTTCCACAGATCAAAATCGACGTTTCATTAAAACCGTTACCCAACAAATCGTCCGCATCCGCCAGCGTAATGTGCAAAATTAGCAGTCGAAAAAATATTTTAAAAAAAATTTCAACAAAACCATATCATGTGACCCCTCGTTGATATGGTTTTGTTGAATTTTTTTGAAGAATTTAAAAAAAAAATATATTTAAAATAATAAATTTTGATATCGTCTGCGTTGGGTAAAGGGTTAATTAACCAGACGAACTAAAAATAAGGTTTTTGCTGTCTGAACAACCTGCATATCTAAAAAAAACCAACTAAGTGAACGAGCAAAAAAATATGGAATACTGTGCAGCTCCTTTTATTTTGAAGGATACAATCTCCAGTTGGCTATTGTTTTTCAGGTGTTTTGACACTAGAATTTTTATATAAAGCATTCTGTAAGAACTTCATTTGAGGACTTTGTGAAGAACAATTATTGAAACCGAGTGCAGACGAAAATCAAGAAATATGATAAGTTTACTCACATTTATATCATACACAAGATTCCAAGATGTTTATTAAACACTGTTTTATCGTCACAGTCCAGAACATCATTTGTTTCATTATCATCCATTGATATTAGTTTCTAAAACAAAATAAAAGTAATTATTCCAGTTGTCACGTTTGACAACGCAAAATTAACTTCACAATCACGTTACATCATGGGTAGTCCTAGTCACGATAACCAGGGCCATCGAGGGGGGGGGGGGGGTAGTAATCCCGGGGCCCGGCGGTCCGGGGAGCCCGCGAGGACGAAGCCGCGCCACCCGAAACGGCTAGTTAGCGAGCTTTTTTCAATGCCCAGTGGGTGTGAATCGACAGGCGGAAATGTCATGGTATATGCAGCATCGGTACTTTTTTATATAGAGTTGAAACTTCAAACTAATCATGTTACAATTGGCAAAGACAATGCTCATTAGCTCATGGGCTCCTTATTACAGGAGAATGAAGTAGGCTTAAATACAGAAGAGCATTTACACTGTGCAATGCAAAATAGAATCTGCTAATAGTGAGGTTGGTATTGAAATCATGCACTGAACCCATCAATCAGAAAGAAGGGGCGCGGTGGCTCAGTAGGTAGAAGTGCAGGCTGCAAGCCGAGAGGTCTTCAGTTCGAATCCCACTTGCGGCAACCGCGTTGTGTTCTTGGGCAAGACACTTCACCCCCCTTTTCCGACGTAGGGGTACGGTGGCGCTGTGTACTAAGGCAAGACACTTCACCCCCTTTGCCCACGTGGGGGTACGTTGACGCTGTGCACGTGTCTTCAACCAATGCTAACCCTGCTTGTGTGGAGTTAGTATGTTGGGGAGCTGACAATTGTTCGTCGTTGCTCGGTGGTTCTCTCCGGGTACTCTGGCTTCCTCCACCCGTAAAACTGTCACGGTCATGATTAGCCAATGTGCAGAAATATGTGACCTTAAACACCAATAAATAAATAAATAAATAAATAAATAAATAAATAAATAATCAGAAATAAAATATTGAAACTATGGTAAGTGGAAGGTGGACTAAATCGCTGTGGGATAGATTCTTCACTTAGCAATTATTTCCAATTTCTGAGGACAAAACACAAGAATCACTTGCAAACCTTCATCACATGGACCACCAAGTTGCACCTGGTGGTCCATGTGTTGAAGGCTTGCAAGTGGGTCTTGCGCTGTTATAAACAATTATACTTTTCCCTGGGGATATTATTATTATTATTATTTATTGGTGTTTAAGGTCACATATTTTTGCACAAAGACTAATCCTGACCACGACAGTTTTACAGGTGGAGGAAGCCGGAGTACCCGGAGAGAACCACCGAGCAACGGCAAGCAACTGTCAGCTCCCCAATATACTAACTCCACACAAGCAGGGTTAGCATTGGTTGAAGACGGGTGCACCATCGACGAGCAGTACGCTTTAGTGCACAGCGTCACCGTGTCTCCACATGGACAATGGGGGTGAAGTGTCTTGCCCAAGGACATAACGCGGTTGCCGCAGGTGGAATTCGAACCGAGGACCTCTCAGCTTGCAGCTTGCACCTCTACCTACTGAGCCACCGCGCCCCCTCCCTGGGGATATAGTTTGCCCTGCGATTAAGTAGTACTCCATTTTCTTCTTTCTCTACATGCAGTCGAATTTTAACCACCTGCACACTGATGTCGAAATCTCTAAATTTCAGTCTAATTTTTCCCATGATGCAACTGGGAATTTAACCAGTTCGATCTTCTTTGACAGAGCTCATGGAGCTCTGTCAAACAAGATTGAATTGGTTAATTTCCTATTTGCATTATGGGAAATGATTGCATGTTGAAGTTTTAATATTTTGATACCAGAATGCAGAGGGTTAATATCGATTTACGTCAATACATGTACATTTATCCCAGCATAGGTTGCGAATCATCTCAACGATCCCTGTTTATTAGTATAAAATTGAACAGAGTTAGGCACACAATTTTTAAATAGGAATTAAGTTACATTAATGGTGCAGGGACAAACGTTCTTTACTCAGCGTGCTATTACTTCAACATAGTACACAATACAATCACAAGACGCCCAGTTTCAACTGTAATATTTATTTAATCTTATTTGTTTTACAAAGATTGGCGAACAAGTTATGCAACTTATATTAACGCCTCTCCTTGACCCAATGGCGTAGGTGTGTGGGAAGACCTTCATAGCGGCAACTTCGTCGCCTAGCTCTTCTTGAATACTACGAAAGGATCTTTAGCATGCACGGAGTGTGTCTCTCTCCGCACAGAGGGCAGCCATTTTACGTCCCCACCCGATAGGTAGGTAAGCTGTGACAGCATCAACCCCACAAGTGATGCTGACCGATAGTGTTCGGACACCCCGAGAACTTTTCTCGAACGTGGATCGGTCCCGGGACCTCTGGCATGAGACCAGCGCACTTATCCACTCGGTCACAACTCACCTTCAACTGTAATAATTGTAATTATTCAACTGTAATAATCCCTATTGTGTTACATTTTCTCCCTTTTGACAGGATTGTGAGGGTTTTTTTATATTGACCCGGGTTTAATACCACGTAGTACTTCCTTATTTTCTCTTGCAGTAACAAATTACATACACAAAAGGTTTATATTTGTCATTCGCTACTCTCCCACACGTCCCCTTCGGTCTGCAGATAATCTGAATCTGAGTCTGGTTGTACCATTCACAAAATCTGAGCTAGCCAGGACACGGGCCTTTGCAATTGCTGGGCCCAGACTGTGGAATACATTGCCACTGCATATCAGAACTCTAACAAGTATAGAAAATTTCAAAAAACAATTAAAAACTCATTTATTCAACAAAGCTTTTTTTTCTTTCCGCAATACATAAATTGAAATTGAATTGATTTTTTTTGTTGTAAAGCGCTTTAGAGCACCTTTGATGGTTTTACGCTATATAAAATTGATTATTATTATTATTATTATTATTATTATTATTATTATTATATTTGTATCTGGGCATTTACAAGAGACACATCGTCCCCCGAGTTCCAATGTGTTCTATGTGCCCTCTGGCACATAGAACACATTGGAACTCAAGGGACGACATGCACAGCATTCCCTGGGTTTAATTACATTGTTGTTTCATCGCAGTCCATCCTCGTTTTCATCTCTGTCACTTGATATAACTACTACTAAAATAAAATGTGAGTAGTTATATGTAAGGCATTTTTGTTTGGTTACATCAAACTTCCCCGCCTCTTTTGTTAATTTGTAGATAATGCAACAGGCCCGTCGGAACCGGGGGGGGGGGGGGGCTGGGGGGGGGGGGGGGGGGGGGGCTGCTGCCCCCCCCCCCCCCAATAATTTGCTCATATTTTGTCGTTAGTTTATCCATAATGGGAGCAACCGATGTAACTTCTTAATAAAACTGGACATTACATTATTGAACTCAGATTAGAACAGTGGCGTAGGAACCGGTTTGGGGGGGGGGGAGGGGTAAGGGAGATATTCCCCCCCCCCCCCCACAAATTTGTCAAAAGTAGGCTTTACTGGGCTGGGTTGGTGGTTTCTCCACACGGGATGCCCACTGGTTACCATATTCCGACATTACTGTTAATGATTACTGGATTGAGTGGGTTCCATGTGGGCTTTCTTCCACCAATAAAACTGACAGTTGTGTTTTCGCCTAATTGTGGAAAGCGGTGTTAAACCCCAACCAACCACAGAGTAATTCATTGCATGTTCACTATTCCTGTCATTCTGCTCGGAAATCACGCTGAATTGATCAGAGAGCTGACGTATTTCCTTATTGACGATGTATTTGCTCAGAATCACTCAGAATGCATATTTGTACATCTTAAATTAAAAAAATTTCCCAGAGGAGGCCCCCCCCCGGACACCCACCAACGAGACGGGGAGGTACCCCCCTCTCGTGCTTACCCCCACTCGCCTTTTTGCGGTTCGGATGACGCTACGCGTCATAGGAATATACGATTTATTTGCTCAGAATCAACCAGAATGCATGTTTTTACATCTTAAATTCGAAAATTTTCCCGGGGGAGGCCCCCGGACCCCCCACCAACGAGACGGAGGGTATCCCCTCTCGTGTTCACCCCCACTCGTCGCTCGGATGACGCGTCGCGTCATGGGAATATAGGTCCTACCCCTCCCCCCAATAAAATTAGCTTACTACGCCCCTGGATTAGAATTATGAACGTATCACTGAATGTATAACATGCACCTGCATATGTTGATGTGCAAACGTTTTGAGCAATTCCTTTGGCAGCTCAGAAGACCACGACAACCGCTGGCGTAATGATAAAACTAATGAATCCACCATAAGGCCTGACTGTTTTTTAGCATGACGGAATACGGCCACGGCCTGCAGGTGAGCCCGGTGTGAGAACTGTCCCCAAATGTTATGGGGTTCTATTGGGATTTTTGAAACATTTTGTTAAAAAAACAACTTTTGCCGTTTAAAAAAATCAAGAGGTTTTTGCTTCAAAAGCTACCAGAATGCTTCCTTTGATTGCCCTTTTCAAAAAATTTTCTTGGGGAGTACCCCCTCCCTCCCCCCTCCCTTAAAAAGCTCGTGCCTTCAGCACTCGCGCCAGATGTCTTCGGCATCTGGATACCCCATACCCATTTAGTATCAGCCAGTTCACCCAAATTAGCAATATCAGCCCCCCCAATATAAATTTCGTTCCGACGGGCCTGTGCAAATAGTTAACACCAACGGAAGCTAGTAGCAGAGTAAAATATTGAAACACTATATTTTTGGATAGTTTAGTCAGAGCCAACAAAGTATATGATCAGAGAAAGACAAGCAACAAATTCTGGGCAAAATAGAAAATGACAGGGTCAAAGAGCTCGAACCCCAAACACAGGAAAAGGGCAATACATATTACTGAAATCAATGCAAAAAGCACATCTGCTTTATACAGCAGAAAAAGAACTCCCTCCAAAAAGGGTCAATTTAGAAATTATCCCCTGAGGCTGTCACGTTTGACTGAACCCGACCAAAATGGACGTTCTTATCTAAACCTTATACAAATGTATCCTACGAAGTTACAATAAAATCCCTTCATAAATACGACCAGTAGACTGTGCTAAAGGTTTTCGGCTTTTGAGCCTGAACAACCGTTACAGTTGACAAATTGCTACCAAAATGGGACGTTCTCATCTAGGCCTTATCCGGAGTCATCCTACCAAGTTACAATGAAATCCCTTCATAAACACCACCTGTAAAGGTTTTGGGGTTTCGGGCTCGATTAGCCATCGCAATTGACCGATCACGTCCAAAAGGGGACATTCTCATCTAGATAGGAACTCGAACCTGCATATGGACTTTAGTGATGATCGGACAAGAACTACGGGATGTAGCCTATGCTAAAGAAAATGTGAACCGACTCACAGACTCAGACTTCCACACGTGTGATGGCAATAGCTTAACTTGACTTTGTCAAGTGATGCTAATTAGTTTGTTAAAATAACGATAAACATCGATTAATATCTGTACAGTGTTAGCCAATGTGCATCATCATTTCCCAATGGAATAAAATGATACGTATTTATTCCATGTAACCCCATGTAACCAACCTTTTATTGACGTAAACACTTAGAAGGTATAAGGATATCTTTACTGGTAGCAAAATCCCACAGAAGTGTTCATAGCCACTGATCCATATCTGGTGTAGTTGCACTAAAACTTTTTTGGGAGACTGTAAATTTGGTGGTGAATCCATGGTATTTTTTATTAGCCCGAATATCTTTAAGTGCACCAAAGGTTTCTTGTATAAGGAGGATGATTTCATTTTGGGTTTTGTTCTGCACACTTTCGGCCTATAACATATATGAATTTATCATTTGACTCGTCCGTTTTGTTCAATTTAAAACATTTGATATTTTGTTTTCATATTAATCAGTGATAAAGCCTTCCGTCAATTTCATTGGTCAATTTCAAAACTAGACAATTTGATTGGCTGAACAAAATACAACTGCGCCACATTTTCATAATTTGCATAATTCGAGTTGGGAGCTTTCATTGGTCAATTTCAAAACTGGACAATTTGATTGGCTAAACAAATTACAACTGGGTCAAATTCGCATAATTTCAGTAGGGAGAATTTAAGTTATATGTCCTATTTTGGGTGGGTTATATTGTATTAATCTTTTACCTACAAGAAAAACGCCATTCATTTTTTTAAAAAATATTTTCACTTTTTGCTTCCAAAACATAGGTTATGACCCCTTATTGGAACGAGCTCGTTCCAATGAGGGGTCATAACATATGTTTTGAAGGCAAACATGAAAATGTTTAGTTATGCGAGGCTGTTTTTTCCAAGTGCCGTCTGCACCTCAAGTTAGGTGATGGGTTAAAAAGTCATACCAAGTGGCGAATTTGTGCATGTGTGTCTCATATGATAAATAGAATATGAAATGAGTGTTTTTCGCGTATAATGGTTATAAAACTCGCCCGAATTTTCCGTTTGGGCTCGCCAGAGGCTCGCCAAAACGAAAAATGCTTAGACTCGTTTCATAACTATTATATGAGAAAAACACTCATTTCATATTCTATATCTGTATAATCCCTATGCTCTACGTTGTTGAATTGTTGGAAGTTGTTTTCATCAGTTATGGCCCAAATTAGTCTTGGAAAATACAATGGATCTGTTCATATTTGCACAAAGCGTGCGAACACAATCCATGCCTATTTACATTTCAAAAGTCTATGACGTAATTACCTTGAAACTGTTGGTTTCTGTCGTTCACAAATTGCTCCCTCAACTCGGAAAGTTTGTCCTTCAGTTTATCGTGAAAATGGATAAGCAGGTCTTTTGGGGAATTTATTTTTTTCCTCTTTTTGGAAAATATGTTATTGCCTGTATCAGCTGCAGCATCATCTACATCTTGAAGCATTCAATGGATGGAAGATATGATTTCATTTTTTGTTTTCTTTGATATCTGTTCGGATAATTTGCGATCAGATTCAGAAATTACTGGCTTTTTCAGATCTTTTCATTTTCTAATTTCTCCACCATTTTAAATGAATTCATAATATAAACATTAATTATTTGTAGAAGTTTCCGTAAAATTTAATAATTCCGTGTCCAGTGTTTCCCCATCACATGACTGTAGTTTTTCAGTGTAAGGATCAATGTATTTTGAATCTCTTAATGCTCTTCGCCAATGGAGTATCTCATTCTTGATATCAGTTTTTCTCATTTTTCAGCTGCCTGTAGTTTGAGCTTCTCCCATACATGTCTCTTGTCCTGTGAGTAGTTCCACGTTATCTCGAACCTATCAAGTAGAAATTTAATTCACAACTGCATTAAAAAAAAACTCTGACGAATGACATGGTCTGGAAGCCCATCAAAAATAAAAGCTTTTGGGGCACAAAGCATTTCTCAGATAAATATCAAGTATAGTAAAAACACTTATATGACTCGTCCGTTTTGTTCACTTTAAAACATTTGATATTTTGTTTTCATATTAATCAGTGATAAATAAAGCCTTCCGTCAATTTCATTGGTCAGTTTCAAAACTAGACAATTTGATTGGCTGAACAAAATACAACTACTGGGCGACATTTTCATATTAATCAGTGACAAATAAAGCCTTCCGTCTATTTCATTGGTCAGTTTCAAAACTAGACAATTTGATTGGCTGAACAGAATACAACTGGGCCACATTTTCATAATTTGCATAATTTGAGTTGGGAGCTTTCAGTGGTCAATTTCAAAACTGGACAATTTGATTGGCTAAACAAAATACAACTGGGTCACATTTGCATAATTTCGGTAGGGAGAATTTACGGTTTCTGTCCTATTTGGGGTGGGTTATATTGTATTAATCTTTTACCTATAAGAAAACCGCCCTTCATTTTTTTTATATTTTCACTTTTTGTTTCCAAAACATAGGTAATGACCCCTCATTGGAACGATCTCGACGAATGAACATTTTTGGTTATATGAGGATGTTTTTTCCAAGTGCCTTCTGCAACTCAAATTAGGTGATGGGTTAAAAGTAATACTAAGTGGCTAATTTGTGCGTGTGTGTGTCATATGATAAAGAGAATATGAAATGAGTGTTTTTCTCATATAATATTTATGAAACTGGTCCGAATTTTGCGTTTGGGCTCGCCAGAGGCTCGGCAAAACGGAAAATGCTTAGACTCGTTTCATAAATATTATATGAGAAAAACACTCATTCCATATCCTCTATTTATTACGTTTATTCACAATGCACCAGGAACAGGCTCTAGACAACTCATCACCGGATTGATTTTCAAGGAGCAGCACAACTTAGATGACGTTAAACAGCAAAAGCAACCTTAAGCAAATTTTCTGTGAATGAACATCTTGGTCATAATGGAGATGAGTTGTTGAAACGTTGCTTTCTGTATTGGTTAGGAGACCTGTATTGGAGGGGAATTTTGTGAAATTACTTGATATATTTAGTGCCTGTTAGTGATGTAAATCAGACTGGATTACCAGAGGTGATACAGCCCAGGCAGGACGAAGACGAAGACGAATCCAGATATTTGTAAAAATGGGACGAGGGAAGAACAGAGGAACACCGCCCCCTGTCGATTGTGATCTGGGCTGTTTTTCCGCGAAAATTTTCAGTCGAGTTTTCAAAACAAACTCGACTATTGGTATGGCTAGGGTCGAACGCCGAAAGGACGAGACGGTGGGCTCTGTGGTCAGACGGGCGGACTGGCGGTTGGCCCTTCCTGTTATAACTTAGTCTCATCTGAACCGATTGTGATAATATTTGGTATGTGAATTGATATACATGTTCAACTACTAATGAAGCGAAATAGGCCGTTGTTAACATCGACTAATTCGCGCTTGATAACGTGATAACTTCAATAAACGTCATCCGATTCGATTCATTTTTGTTTTAGCCTAAAACTTTTAGGATTTTCTAAGAAAATTATCTCAATCGAGTTCGAAAACGGACTCTGTGCGATGTACAGTAGCAAAATTATTGGGCTGACTTGGTCTTTTTTTGGCGAATTTTGTGTTCAATAGCGTGATAACTTGAACAAACGTCAACCGATCCAATTAATTTTCTGCATGTCGGTTTCCAGGAACATTTTCTTGATCGAGTTTGAAAATGGGCTCGGTCCATTTTTTAGTTCATAGCTACCGTTGCGTTAGCCATGAAAACTCAACCCGGCATCGGCGATACGAACCTTTGTTTTTATATTGCAAAAATACCAATGCATTTTCCTTCATTTTTGTGTCATTGGAGGATGTTGGGGGGTTATTGACGTACTATATATACACGACAGTTATTGATTTTTGGATGTCGACCGCTGATGGTGTTGATAATTGTAGACTACGCTCCTGCAAAAATTCAAAATTCGATTCGTTTTCACCAATTCGATTCGATATTCGATTCGATCAAGATCGCCAATTCACAAGTCCCTAATGTAGACCCCGTACTCAAAGATGACATGCCTTTGATTTGACGTACATGGAAGTAAATTTTGTTATCATATACATAGACAATAAACATATAGTGTGTTTTTATATCTGTGTTATACAACGAGTTGAAATATGGTTTATTTTTTCGAGGCTTCGCCGAGAAAAAATAAACCATATTTCAACGAGTTCTATAACACAGATATAAAAACACACTATATGTTTATTGTTTTTATCTGATAACAAACAGACATCCGTCTCGTGCGTCTACCCGACTTATATATGCTTCCCACGGGCCTCCAAAGAAAACCAGTCTACGAGACAAAAGAAATAGGACAAGACGCATAGAGTTGTGTCCCTTACATTACAAAATCGATGACGGCGATTGTAAAGTGCGATTGCACTTCTTGCATCATGTAACTGCGCTGGAACAAAATAAATTTCAACTATTTTATTAACAGTAACAAAACGGTGTTTCAGTAGAGTTATTCTTTTTTTGACATAGTTCCAGTTTTCTTCTGTGTTTTATGCTGTAGTCCCAATATAACAAATAATTTTGCGTTTGTTTACAATTTTTACGAAGTGTTTTTTTTTCAGGTACAGCAGACGAACTTTTAATTAGCGCAGTTCCGCGAGTACTTTTGATCGAGGCCGTGACTATAAATAGTTCGCAGTCGCCGCATACTAATTACTAATAACATTCAAGTAATTTCTACAATGTTTTGAAGCAAAATTTTAGGTTGCCTTTATTGAAGCAAAATCAAATAAGAAATGACACCATCAGAGGATTTTGACAAAGTGCAATAAGCGTACAATTAAAACCTGCCCTGTGATATAACGATGTTTCATGAATGAATGAATGAAAATGGAATTGAAAGAGGTCAGAGGTCGTTCGCATAAATTATAATTATATACAACACCCGTTGTATATACTTCAAGTATATACAACGGTTGTTATACTCTATGGTTATCAGATAAATACAAATAATCCCCGTATCATTGGTGTATGCTCTAATATTATAATCATTTCCATTGCAGTACACGTTATTTATTTATTACTTTCCAAAGTGTAATATCATAAAGCGTTTTTCATCCGGGATGTTACTTGCTGAATATATTTTAAGAACTTTTACGATAAACATTTATTTACACAATAACTAGATTCCGGTGTAGAACAAAACTTGACTCGCACCGATGTCGGATATTCCACACTGCCGGGCGTACTGGTTACTAACTTGAACGGAGCTGGAAACCAAACTACCGCCGTGTCTATCCAAACATTATATACATAGATATATTACATAATTGGTTATGGGCAATCTAGTTTAACATTACTTATTGTTTGTGATAGGATTGATGAATTGATAAATGGAATTAGCCCAAGGCTGTTACATGGAAAGCTGATTAGAAGGACATGATGTAACGTTATCTACATATAGAAAGTCACACATGTGGCCAAGTTTGTAGTTGTCGGTTACTGTTAAGTTTCACAGATATTAACCCTGTGATAGTAATTTACTGGGATTTCCAGGTTTTATTATAAACGATAACTTCACAAGTGATTTATGCAATCAACAAATGTGTCATGTATCCGTGCGCGCAAACAAAGACGCTTTGCCGTGGGTGTAATGGGGACTTCATTGTTTTTTTTAACCCTTCACCTAATATGAAAAACAGACGACTCTTGTAAAAAAAAATTCTGGAATAGTTATTATTTTCATTTTTTGTCTCAAAAACATAGGTTATGACCCCTCATTGGAACGATCTCGACGAGACAAAAAAATGAAAAAATAATGAAAATTGGCGATTTTTGAGAATAGCGCTGGCCGTTGCTGGCCGTTTTTGACCGTTATGTTAGGTAAAGGGTTAAATAATATAATTATCGTTAATAATGAAAAGTAATAAACAGAGTAATCACTTGACTGGACTGGTTACGTGAAATAATTCATCCGAGGCGAGGGACTATTTTGTAAAACACTCGTGCGCATTCGTGCACACGTGTTTGTACAACGTCCCTCACCTCTCATGAATTATTTCACGTAACCAGTCCAGTCAAGCGATTATTCTCCATATATTTTTATAAATCATTCAGAATATAAAAACGATTCAAATTCTCGAATACCTTCCCCATCACAACAAGAAGCATCACCAGAACTGCATCCACAACATCAAGAGACAATTCATCAAGTTTCTCACCATCAAACATCAAACATTTTCATGATAAATGTGTTCAAGTGCCAGATAATGCCTCAGCGGCTACAAACATTTACCGACTTTGTGGTGTAAACGAGATAGTGGACTTTGGATGTGGTGTAATATCGATGGGTGTGACTATTGGGTGCATGCCCACTGCAGTGGTCTTGTTAGAATGACAAACAGAAAATTAAAAACAGTTGAATATAATTGCCCACGCTACATTTCAATAAATTAAAATTAATTAAAAAGTATGTTCCGTTAATATTTCCCATTCCAGTCACAAGTACAGTACGTGAAGAATGTATTGTCACTAGACCATCCATTGAGTGGAGATTCTACCCAAGCAATAACTGCACCTTTGATTTGAAGCATGGCAATCACAAGTCCAGCTCAAGGCAATGGGCCTCTGGGTTGAACCCGGAGGTCTTTTGGCCGAAACATTGCTTATGTTTTGTCCATAGGTACAGAATTGAAAAAGTGATACTTTGGACGAGAACTCCACTCCACCGGTGATTTAGTTTCAATCCACTATCCACGCACTGTTGAAAACATTTACAAAAAAACAAACATAAGCGGAATCCACATTTTTGTTATTTTGTTGTTGTTTTTTTTTTTTTAAGAATAAAATCACCTCCCTCTGCTTGACTATTTATTTATTTATTTATTTATTTATTTATTGGGGTTTAAGGTCACATACTTATGCACAATGGCTAATCGTGACCGTGACAGTTTTACGGGTGGAGGAAGCCGGAGTACCCGGAGAGAACCACCGAGCATCGACGAGCAACTTCAGCTCCTCAACATTCTCTGTTCAAGCTCCGCTCAAGCAGGGTTATAGCAGTTGAAGACATGTGCACCATCGACGTGCAGTACGCCTTAGTACACGGCGTCATCGTGCCCCATGTAGGCCTTGCCCAAGGACACAGCGCAGGTCGTCCCGGACGGGGATCGAACTCTGAACCTCTAGCATAGAAGTCCAACAGTCTACCACTGAGCCACCGCGCTCCCTGCTTGACTATTATTTCCTGATGGCGAAAATGATAGATATTTGCTTAAAAACGTGTTTATTTCTTTTTTGGTGTTTGAAGTTTCATGGTAATTTGTTGTTTGTTTGTTGGTGGTGAACGTCACATATTTATGCACCATGGCTAATCGTGACACAACATGGAGATGAAGTCAAGTTTAGTCAATCGTTGATCTACATGTTGCCCATTTTAGAGGACTTTCACCCCAAGCATTGGTGACTGGGTCCTATTTTACTAGTAAAGCGGAACTGGTTTACCACAGTAAACAAGTGCGGCTTACTTCCCGGGGTTCCCACGGGGAGTTTCATGGTAATATCTCTGAGGAAACGTTCCGTGTAATTTGGCATATTCAGACCGTATGACAGAACAGATATTTTGGTTTGTGCACAGTTTATTAATGAGGAATTCTGACGTCTTACACCAGCTCAGAATAAATGTATAGCAAACATGTATGTGAATTCTATTTCAAAGAGTAAAATATAATTTTTATTGGTCACAGAATTTATCCAGGTATAAAAATCTTCTTCACATGGTATTTTTTGATGATTTACAGTGTTGATAGTATGGCAATAGAAGTTCATCAGCTGTTCCAAACAAAAACAAAATGAATTACTTGCCAAGACTTATGATGGTCACTGATCGACTGACATGATGCAAGGGCTTTTGGTTAGCAATAACCTAGGAGTTTAGCCAGTTCTTCAAGTATACTATCCCAGGTCAGATTAAATAAAGCTTTAAGGGGCTGCCAATCCCAAACTTTCAATCAAATGATGTGTTTTTTCCTGAATGAAATGTTACGTCAATGACCTTCAAATAGGCATGTGTTATACATCAAAATGTTTGGTCTGACACATAGATTTTTGTAAAGTCTATCTTGCCCATCCTGCCTTGCACAGGATGCATGTTGATTACATAATAGAGCATGTGAATTGGAATTAAAGAAACTGATAGAAAAACACTTTATGACATTTTCACTATCCCCCCCCCCCCCCCCCCATTAAGTTTCAATGATTAGAAAATAGCATGCAGGGAGTGTGTTAAAAAGTTCACATCACTTCCAAATTTGCTTTTGAACAAAATGTGTTGAAGTTGAAGAAAAAACAAATGAAAGCACATGGCTTGGCTATTTGTACTGTAAATGTCAAAGGTCACTGCACTACATCCGACAAACTATTGTATGAAAATACCGAGAGGATCCAAAGAATTGTTAAAGTTTATGCCGCTAACATGTTTTCTTCCATGGGAATTCCTATGTTACCAATGGCACTAATAATTTAGGAGTATTTAACCCTTCACCCAACGCAGACGATATCAAAATTTATTAATTTAAATATTGTTTTTAACTTTTTTTCGAAAAATTTCAACAAAACCATATCACTTGAGCCCTCATTGGAACGAGCTCGACGAGCTCGTTCCAACGATGGGTCACGTGATATGGTTTTGTTAAAATTTTTCGAAAAATATTTTTTTCATCTGCTGAATCTGCATATTACGCGGGCGGATGCGAGCGATTCGTTGGGTAAAGGTTTAAGGAATCAAAATGAGAATGTAACCTTTTTTTATTTTTATACGAGACTTATTTACACATGGCCGATGAGATTTGTAGGCTTGATATCACAGTAATATATTAAAAAAGAATTTTCTCAGATTATTGTGCAATCAGGTTTCCATACACAAGTCGCCAATACAGACAACTGATTTTTTTCACTATCAACAGAACCTGACATTCACTTACATGCAGGCCTGAAAATAAGCCGTCTGACATTTGCAGAATGAGGTCCCCAGAGGGTGAATTTGATGATGCTATCCCAGACAGTGGGCCAATGTATCCTCTGGGTTCCTCTTTCTGTTTAGTTTTGATACCCTTATTCAGACTGAGGTTCACAGAGGGTAAATTTAGTGATGCTACCCTGCTGTGCAGGGTAGCATCACTAAATTCACCCTCTGGGGACCTACTTTTGCAGATGACAGTCTGCTTATTTTCTGGCTTGCTTACATGCTATTTATACTGAACACCGTGTGTTTGTGCACGCCTTTTCCACTTCTCTCGAAAAGAAGATGAACATAAAAGTGTTTTACGGAATGGATGTGTGTGAAAATCTGATTGGGTAAATCGGGGTGTTTGGTAGAAACAAACCGCGCTTCCGACACAAGGCAGGCATTTGAATGTAAACATCGAACATGCGGTGCTGTTTACTGGGAAGAAAGATGTAAACATACTTTCAACATGAAAAGCATATCGAAAGACCTCTTTTTTCACCGATGATGGTTTTTTAGTATCAAGGCGGGCTATTTGTCGTTCATCATCCAATGCTTACCAAATATTCTTGGAAAAAAGCTTCTCTGTCACAAGAACGGTCTGGAAACAGATTCGCGGTGATTCCTAAAAGACAAAAACTGTTCCGCCCATTCGTAACAAAGGCGTTACGACATATACGCCACAAAATAAGTCGTAACATTCCGATTACCATTTCTCAAATCCACTAAATTCTTTTAATTTTGTTTTGCCAAATGTATTTATTCGACTCTTACTCATTACATTTCATAAACTGGAGTGATGTCACGCATGCAGCCCGACTGTCCCAGGAATGGCAATGCTTAGACACAAAATAGTCAGAGCCATTTTTTTTAACCGTTTACCTAACGACTCTGCCATATCTACACTTGTGATATACAAAATTTGCTATTCAAATTTTATTTTTTCATTTCTCTACCCCAAAACATACCTCATGACCGATTGATGGAACAAGCTTGATGAGTTTGTTCTAGTAAGGACTAATAAGCCATGCTTAGAAGTAAACTAGAGCGATGTCACGCATGCAGCCTGACTGCCCCAGCAACGGCAATGCTTAGACACAAAATAATCTGAGCCATTTTTTGTTAACAGTTTACCTAACGAATCTGTCATATCTGCACTCGTGATATACAAAATTTGCTATTCAAATTTTATTTTTTTTATTTCTCTACTCCAAATCATATCTCATGACCTATTAATGGAAGAAGCTTGATGAGCTTAATAAAGACTAATAAGCCATGGTTAGTAGAAAAAAGGAAAAAAATCTGATGTTTCAGAATAATTTGTACTGTTGGCTTCAACTTGTGTTAGGTAAAAGATTAAAGATGCCGTACATAAAGCAATGGCAATGTTGGGCTGTAGGAGTCAATTTTCTTTTTGCATGTAATAATTCCCAATCCTTCAAAATGCATTTTGGGAATAATTCCCTAAGTGTGGGGGGAGTTGTAGGACCTATATTCAAACCTGGCCTGTATTACTAGCTGGAAAATACACATATCAGTTTTGGTTGAAAGCAAATATTCCAAACTGGAGTTATCGGTCGGAAACCAATTGTTTACAGACAAATGGATGGACCGACGGATGAACGGACGGACGAAAGTCATGACTATAGCCCTTACTATAAACAGTCAGGCGAAAAATGCATTTTGTACCAAAGAAAAAATATAGCTAAAATGGCCCTGGGTGAGGAGGAGGTAGGTGTGGGGGGAGTGTTGGGGAGTGGGGAAGAAGTGGGGGAGTGGGGAGGGGTGGGGAGGGAGTGGGGGAGTGAGGGGAGTTGTTAATTGGCCCGGAGGGGGGGGGGTATGTGAGCTTAAAAAAAGGTTCCGCATGTAGTGACTGTAAATAGTTAAAAATGCATATGAGGAAAGAGAGAAAAAAAAGCCTAATTGGAGGGGGGGGGGGGGGGGTAGGGGGCTGGGCAGGGAAATAACTTCAACAATTTTCATTGGATAATTGTGGTCATCAAACTTGGCCTAGAGACATGTACTGAAAAGAATTAAAATCCGTTAACTTTTGTTTAAGTTATGGCATAAAGAAAGTTTGGACAGACGGATGGACTGACAGACGGGCGGACTGACTGACGGATGGAATGACAGAGACGGGCGGATGGACGGAGCGAGCTCTGTGCAATATCCTTCCCTTGTGGGAGGGGATAAAAAGTAATAAAGTATGTGGTAGAAGCCTAATTTGAAATTTAGAGAAACTAAGTTCGAAAAGCGTTGTGAAAAGGGTTAAATTAATGCCAATTCTATTTGAAACCACTGTGTACAGCTTCAGTAGACCTTGCCCGAAATGAAAAAAAGAAATCACATTGTAACAGTGTTTGGAGAATGAAAGGTAGAACCGTGAAAAGCAGAACTTTAATCCGAAACTTTAAGCTGGGAGTACTAAGTAAAATTTATTGGCAAAATAGGGTCAAATATTTCCTAAAACCGATAAAAGAAATCGTTGATGTAAATGGAATCATTAAGTTGTATTGACCATGCAAGAATTAGAGTAAGAAAGTTTGTGCCAAAGTCTAATTTCAAATACAAAGAAAGTAAGTCTGAAAACATGTTTTAAAGGGGTTAAAATCATGCCGATTTTAATGAAAATCACTGTAGAAATGTTCAGTAGGTAGTAGACATTGTCTCAAAGAAGAAACAATGACATTCCACTAAACTGTTTGAAAAATTAAAGGCTTAATTTTAAAACTCCCCCCACCCGCCCCACCCCCCCCCCCCCCCAAAAAAAAACTTTAACCAAAAACTTTAACCTGGGAATTGTAAGTTAAATTGCCATACAAAAAAGGGTTAAAGATTTCCCAAAATAACATGAAACATAAAAAAAATAAAAACGAAATGAGAATGATACAATCAATAGTAATATCAATTTAAAAGAAACAAAAAAAACAAAAATTTTAACCACATCCTTTAACCAAAACTCTAAATGTTAACAGACGGGCAGACGGACAAAAGTCATGACTATAGCGCCCACTGTAAACAGTCGGGCTAAAAATGATATTTTACCAAACATCAAAATGCGTACTAATTTCTGTTAGACTGGGAGGTTGGAGAAGGCGGTGCTGAAACAGTTCATCTTTGTTGTTCAAAAACAACGCTCATTTAAAAACATTTGGCACCAAATTATTAAACAAGCACAAGTTCATGAGCATTATAAAGTTGTTAACGTTATGTGCTGTTCTGAAAATTGAAAAGCAGTGCTACAACGCAAAATATGATAGCTTTCTGAATTACCGAAATGTTGTTTTGGTCACGTGGTATAATTACGTATTCGTACCAGAACTGATAATCTAAGGTGATTCTAAAGTCATGGCTGCCAACATGGAAGCCAGAAACGCAGACACATGTGAACATTTCATTGAACAATAACTTGGCAACGAAACAGCCTTGCCCTTGGATACCAGGTTTGGGGGGAATGGTCATGTCACATAGAACGTGATGGGACCCGCAAAATATGCATTTAATAAATTTAAGGGCCATTTGGAGACATTAGAAAATGTGTTCTGTCAAAAAGTCGGAAATGGCGTGGACGGGTTTTCAAAAAATAGCGAGACGCCTCGCCTTCCAATGAACAACCAACGCGAGCTATCAGTAATGTACTGCAGCAGTTGAGTCTTAATTTTTAATAAAACACATCGAAGATAGGACTAAGCATGTTGTCAACCTGGGTCGTTTCAGTCTCAAAAGTGTCCGCCATATTTACGGTGGGAAATTCAAAATACTGAAGGTTGTAGGCAACATTGCGACAAAAGATCTCGCCATATGTTCCGTAACTTCTCATGACAATGCCACTGCTGAAATTCTGATTGTCGATATATCTCAAGGGAAGCAGACTAATAGAAGCAAATTGCATTGATTGTCTGTTCTATGTAAATATTCTTCCCTCACCAACTGAAGCAATCAATTTGTTTACATGGATCGACCTTGCCATTAGTTTGTATTCATGCGCCAAAATTACCAATAGAGAACAAAAATTGCAGTTATCTTTAATTAACAAAACGGTGACATATAGTGGAATTAGAAACCCATGTTGTAATCTTTCGTTGTTGAAATATTCGTAAACTGGTTGCTTTTTCACTTCTTTTAATCGCAAATCGCGGGAAGTATTGTTCGTCATGTAATATTGATGGTTAACTTTATTGGTCTGTCATTCGGTCCCGTTTCGGTCTGGTTTCGGTGAGTTCCAAAAATAATGCTCCTAATTTTGCGATCTGGTGTGATTTACATTGCGAATCATTGTAAATGATGTATTTCATTAAATTTGTTTGCAATCCACAAAGATCGTCGATAATTTCGAATAATCTGTGGGCTATTAGACTCATGCCTGCAAGTATTTGTTGATCGAAGTTGTTGTCACCGGAAAGTTACATGCGTTGGTAAGTCGCTTGTTCAAAGTGCGAAAAATAATATTTTTTTCTTTCTATCCACCCCACTAGACCTCCTAATCACAAATAAAATATGACAGAAGTGTGAACATGAAATTTTTCTCTAGAAAATTATTTTATCAGTCGTTGCATAGAAATTCTCCACGAAAGTGAAGTATGGCAACACACACAAGGCACAATCGAGCTTCTAATTGTTGGGAACGGGCCAATTCGCCACCGGGTCATGTCGCCACGGGTCAACTCACCACCACCAACAACAAAAAAAAAAAATACAAGGTAGGTTTCTGATACAACATGAGTTTATTCATGATCCAAAACATAACATTTAGCACATGAAAAATACTTTTATACATTAAGCACCTTATCGGATTTTTTCAATAATTGGACGAATATTTTATACTTTGAGCACTGTAAGTATTGGTCAATCGATACGACTTATTGGCAGAATTCAATTCTATAACTTTCCTTCGAGCCTGCATGTTGTCCTGGTGTTTCCAGTGTCACACTTTTTCAACTTTGAAAACTCCTTTTTTTTAGTTTTCAACCAATAACTTCAGCAGTAATTGGCAGAATCAAATAAAATTTGTTGTGTATGTGTATTAACATAAAATGCATGTCAAGTCAAATCAGGGTTCGATCCGACAATTTTTGTCAGTTATGTCCCTTTTTCAATTTTGAAAAATTTAATTTATTTTGTGGTGGGGGGGGGGGGGTGTGGCCACGCAGTCTTATTTTCTATTATTGGAATTTGACGATACACTTTCAACAGGGTCATTTCATGTCAAGACAGTTTTACTTGCGGAAGAGGGCAGAACAGATATCACTTGTATGGCTAATATTTCCAGAGGCGGTCAACTAGATTACTGATTAGTGTGGTGTGCCATACTTTTGAACTGTAAATAGTTCTCTGTGCAAAAATGGCTGGACCAGTTCATGCAGTGGTTCTTCAAAAATAAACATACAATTGGATTTATTTTTTAAAAAGTTATGACTCAACTGTTGTTCTCTAGTGCACATAGAAAACATTCTTCAATGTGAGATTCATATTTTAAGTTTTGGTGGCAGGATGTTGACCGTGAGTTAGGGATTTTCAAAGGCATTTTTATGGTGAGTAAATACCTTTTTTTAAATTTTTATCACATTTTTGTAATCTATTAGGTAGGAAGCAATAATTCATGCATTAAATAACCATTACTATTGAAAAGTAATGAAAAATACATCATGTTTTCGACCTGTCCACTCAAACTACAATCTTCAGTTTAGAATCACCTTAATATTTCAGGATAGCAACTTGTGGCCAAATGTGCTTCACATATTCAATAACAAAGCTAGGCATTCAAAACACTTTCGGGTGCAGCGATGGGACTGCATTTGTTATTGAAGATGGTTTTCATGTTCGACAGACATGCGCAAATCACTCGATACCACGAATTTCCATCGAAAAAAAATCGTAATTCTTAAGAAATTCCAACAGGTACCATGAAACCTTTCATTGAAAATGGCAATTATGCAGTCTCTATATAATAATAGTATATTGTATTAAGACGATCTTTCTCATTATTTGATTTTAGACGGCGTTGTATATCGATGCTTTTTCCGTCCGATGACGTCGACCGGAAATCTAAAGTACATTCATATGTAAACAAAGGCAAAGGTTTTGGAATTTACCTCCATGCGGCTCTGTCGTGTTTTGAAGAATGTTGATACCCTGGCTTTGTTCTTGGATATGTAAAGCACATTTGGCCATAAGTTATTCTCGGAAATATTAAATTCTCAGCTCTGGTACGAATACGGTAGCAGACTTCCAGGAACCAGTGGTGCCTACGGTAGACTCTATGAGTTGATTACACATGTGTTTTGTGTTCTATACATCTCAGTCGTCATTTTGATGTACAATTTGTGTATATTTTATTTGCATTTAAGGGCCTATATAAGTAACGGAATTTTGTTTATTTTGAAATTCTCACCTCTCATATTCCTTAAATTCAGATTAAATATACACAAATTATACATCAAAATGAAGGTTGGGATGTATAGAACACGAAACACATATGTAATCAACTCATAGAGTCGACTGTAAGCACCACTGGTTCCTGGAAGTCTGCTACCGTATTCGCACCAGAACTGATAATAAAATAATATTTCATCGGAACACCATGTGGCCAAATGTGCTTCATATATCCAAGAACAAAGCCAGGCATTCAAAACACTTTCGAATACAGCGATAGGACCTCATTGTGGAAAAAGGACAACACTGTCTGCATTTTTTATTGAAGATATTTTCCATGCTCGACAGACATGCGCAAATCACTCGTTACCACGAATTTCCGTCAAAAAACAAAATCGTAATTCTAAGAAATTTCAACAGGTGTCATGATACCTTGCATTGAATATGGCAACTGTGCAATCTCTATCTAATAACAGTATACTGTATGAAGGCGATCTTTTTTCATTATTTGATTTTAGACGGCGTTGTTTTTACATGCTTTTTCTGTCTGATGACGTCGACCGGAAATCGAAAGTACACTCATACGTGAACAAAAGCAAAGGCTTTGAAATTTTCCCCCATACAGCTCTGTCGCCGTGTTTTGAAGAATTTTTATCCCCCAGCTTTGTTCTTGGATATGTAAAGCACATTTGGCCACAAGTTGTTTTCGTGAAATATTATTAAATTATCAGTTCTGGTGTGAATACGGCAGCAGACTTCCAGGAACCAGTGGTGCCTACAGTCGACTGTATGAGTTGATTGCGCATGTGTTTCGTGTTCTGTACATCCCAACCTTCATTTTGATTTTGGTGTACATTTTGTGTATATTTAATTTGAATTGAAGGAATATCAGAGGTGAGAATTTTCAAAATAAACAAAATTTCATTACTTATATAGGCCCTTAAATTCAGATTAAATATACACAAATTATACATGAAAATGAAGGTTGGTATGTATAGAACACGACACACATATGTAATCAACTCATAGAGACGACTGCAGGCACCACTGGTTCCTGGAAGTCTGCTACCGTATTCGCACCAGAACTGATAAAATAATATTTCATCAGAACACCTTGTGGCCAAATGTGCTTCATATATCCAAGAACAAGGCTAGGCAGTCAAAACACTTTCGAATACAGTGGCAGGACTGCATTTTGAGAAAGGACAACACTGTCTGCATTTTTATTGAAGATGGTTTCCATGCTCAACAGACATGCGCAAATGACTCGTTACCACGAATTCCCATCAAAAAACAAAATCGTAATTCTAAGAAATTTCAGCAGGTATCATGATACCTTGCATTGGATATGGCACCTGTGCAATCTCTATCTAATAACAGTATACTGTATGAAGGCGATCTTTTTCATTATTTGATTTTAGACGGCGTTGTTTTTACATGCTTTTTCTGTCCGATGAGGTCAACCGGAAATCGAAAGTACACTCATACGTAAACAAAAGCAAAGGCTTTGGAATTTTCCTCAATGCAGCTCTGTCGCCGTGTTTTGAAGAATTTTTATCCCTTAGGTTTGTTCTTGGATATGTAAAGCACATTTGGCCACAAGTTTTTTTCATGAAATATTTTTAAATTATCAGTTCTGGTGCGAATACGGCAGCAGACTTCCAGGAATCAGTGGTGCCTACACTCAACTCTATGAGTTGATTACACATGCGTTTCGTGTTCTATACATCCCAGCCTTCATTTTGATGTACATTTTGTGTATATTTAATTTGAATTGAAGGAATATCAGAGGTGAGAATTTTCAAAATAAACAAAAATTCCATTATTTATATAGGCCCTTAAGGAATATCAGAGGTGAGAATTTTCAAAATAAACAAAATTCCATTACTTATATAACACCTTAATATATACATATATATCCCGAAATATATACAAAAATGAGGCATTTGATTATTTTCGCTATAAAATCAAATATTGTAGATTATTTTTTAATGATCGAAACGTCAGCCATCTTTGCTTATACATGCCATGTTATTTCCTAATGTCGGGTGGGGGGTTGCCGGTGGCTGCGACTCCATGTGTGATTCGAATTTTTGAAATAGATTGTTGTTCTAAAAAAGCGAAATGGCGAGAATACATAAATACTTACTTTTTCCATCAAGCTAATGCAGTTGGATATTTAGCCTGGTTCGCACGAGAAAATGAATTTAATTTTAAAATATTGTTCCAAATGCCATGATGAAATAGTGCCTTGAAACATCGCTGTTCGCAAAGTGTGGTGAATCTCAGCCGTGCTTGTTATCTTGTACAAACACTGCCCATCAGCGATTGTCATTGTTTGCGAAAAGTTCTCGTTTTAAAATCAGTGATGCATATCTGGCACGAAACACTTGCATTGACAACATGAACAATGACGTGACAATTGAATGAGAAAGGTTTGGTGCTATGCATCAGCGAGCCAAAAATAATAATACAAAAGAAAACTTCTTCTGTAGAAATACCTTAATCGCTCAGGAGGTTTGGTCTTTGGAGGGTCGAGGGGGTGACACGCCCCAATACTTTTCCCATTCAGGTAATTTTTGCCTGGATTGCAGTGTTTTTATTTGGGTTTTAACGGCACTTTCGACAGCAGTGTTGATTTTTCTTGCCAGTAATCGTGAGCTTTATACTTGGACTGATATCACCCACACACAAGTCGGCCATACAAAAGAAGACTGTGATAGGGTGTTCGGGCTGTGGGGGAGGGGGTGGGAGAGGATGCACGTCCAATTCGATATACTGCAAGTGTTAATTAAAATTTAAAAATGCGCCACGGCTGCTACATATATATTTTATGAATACATAATACGTGTGTGAACTGTAGTCTCGATTGACCAATATTCCATTTACACCATCAATAAAGCTGCAGTCCCCACAGAGAACCACAGAACAACAGCGAATATCTGTGGGATTCTACATAAACCCGACACGATTAATGTTAGCATCAGCTGAAGGCGGATATACTGTCGTTGTAACCTCGCCTTAGCCATAGTGCCACCGTGCTCCCACAAAATCAATCGGGATAGGGTCTAATGCGGAAAAGTCACCACAGTGAAAAATGTTAAGTATAAAACAAGAGAATCGTTATGTTATTACTTGCCGTATTTATTATTTATTTATTGTTTTTTTAGGTTAACATTCTGCATATTTCACAACCACAACACGGGTATTAACCCTCTACCTAACATGAAAAGCAGACGACACTTGCCAAAAAAATTCGTAAATAACTAATTTTTTTCATTTTTTGTCTCAAAAATATAGGTTATGACCCCCTCATTGGAACGAGCTCGACGAGCTCGTTCCAATGAGGGCTCATAACCTATGTTTCTGAGACAAAAAATGAAAAGATAATGAAAATTAATTGGCGCTTTTTGAGAATAGCGCTGACAGGTTTAGACGTTACGTTGGGTAAAGGGTTAAGTCAAGTTTACCCAATCGTTTATATCTATGCTGCCCACTTTAGAGGACTCCCATCTCAGGCGTTGGTTTTGGGTCTTACTTTACAAGTAAAGCGCTGCTCCACTCCTCGTGTTTTCCACGGGGTTATTACTTTCCATAACATGAAAGCATTGATGAGAAATTAAGGCAGCTAAAATCACAGATTTTCATAACACACACTAAAGGCATATGATCGTGTCAAAGTAAGGCTGGCCCGTCCTGATGGTTCACATGATAGAGGGTGGGGTGACAAACCAGCATTTAGACAAAACATAAAATGGCCAGGTGTTATGTCGCATTAGATATCGTTGATTGATAATAAAGCTTTGTTTAATATAACATTACAGGTAAATAATCAGCTTTAACAAAAAACTCGGGTCACCAGTCAAATTCTGTAAGGAATTCAAAACCGTTAATGGGTCGTTTGTTTACCCAATTTTCTGTGGAGTTCACGCACAGACTACTCCTCGTGTAATATTGATGTACCTTTATTTTCAATAATGCACAAATATTCTTTCGTGCCCTGGTTATAGATTTTCCAATCAATAAGTATTTTATTCGTTTTGAATCATCAAGATATAAACACAATTGGTAGAACTACATGGAGTAATCATAAAACTACAACTGTGGTGAGACTTCAGAAATAATTATTTAGTACATAAACATGTCTAATTTATTTATTTATTTATTTATTTATTTATTTATTTATTTATTTATTTATTTATTTATTGGTGTTTAGGGTCACATACTTATGCATAATGACTAATCGTCACCGTGACAGTTCTACGTGTGGAGGGAGCCGGAGAGAACCACCGAACAACTGTGAGCTCCTCAACATTCTAACCCTGTTCAAGCTTCGCTCAAGCAGGGTTACAGCGGTTGAGGAAGTGTGCACCATCGACCCGCAGTACGCCTTAGTACACGGCGTCATCGCGCCCCATGTAGGCAACCGGGAGAAAGTGTCTTGCCACTGAGAAAGTCTACCACTGAGCCACCAGCTCCGAAACATGTCTAATAACTAGAAAAAAAAAGAAGAATTTACTGCATCTAGTAAATTTACGTTTGTGTGAAAATGGTTAAAGTATCAAGAAAAAACTATATAGAAAGAGAATGTTTGGAGGCTTATGTTCGGGACTAAAATATTTTTTAAACAAATCAGATATGGATTTCCGTTAACAGTATGTACAGATATTCATACAGAAATCGGAACAATTTTTATAAGAAACCAGAAAGGCATATATGTGCACACCATTTAAAGGATTCGATCAAGGAATCCGAAATTGACATTACTGGCCCAGCGACTTATTTGAATGATGAGATACATGCATAATCTTCAGAACTGCATTAATTGTTATAAAATGCAATTCCTAATACTTCTGAAAAATATGGACTTCATGAGTAGATCACATTTTGAACCTCCAACAAGTTTCAACTCATTCGATGTAGGTCCCATGTCTAGAGGTCAGAGGTCATACAAAGCCTGAAGAATGAGAAAACCACTTAAAAAATATGGGTTCCACCAACTCTGGATCTGCAATATTTGTAGATGATAGCAAATATTCATATTAGATAGAAAATGTTAAGGTGCATGGTACCTTTAAAAATATATTGAAAGTAAAAGAATTCAGTAATGTTGGAATACAGACGTAAAAAGGCCTTGAAGACCCCGAGAGCCTATCTGAAGACTGAAGAAAAAATATCGAGGTCCCATCAATGCCTATGCGTGTTTAGAGCAACATTGTGATAACAGAAAGTGTTATCTTTATTCCTCTATTGCAAAAGTAAAAGTTTGTGGACCCATATTAAGATATTGAGAGGGTTAAAATAATCTCTTTTAATACTCCATTTTAACCCTTTAAAATACGTGCTCATTCCAATGAGAGATCATAAGCAAAGTTTTTCAAGCAAGAATGAAAGAATAATGAAAAAGAATGGAAATTTCTGTGGAGAACGCTGGCTGGTTTTCGCGTTACACTGAGTAAAGGGTTAAGAATCCCTTTCTTTGGAAGGTACAACTGAAAAGCTGTCTCATTCCATATCGAATTAAATGTTACAGAAAGGAAAGGGTAAAAACATTCTGTAGCCATGAGTTATATGAAAGGTGTTTGTAGTCACATTGAAGTATTAAGAGGGTTAAAACCAGACCATTCAAATATTCTATTTCATTAATTTATAATTGTAATATGTGTTTCGAAAAAGCCACACACCTCTCCATCCCGAAACTTTTCGATCCTGTGTTATGATTGAGAATAAATAAATTTTAAAAGGCTTTGAAATGTGAAGGGGTTTTTAATGAACATGGTTTCAGAATTAATTTTCTAACATGATACTAAATAAACATAGAAGAAGAAGAAGAAGAAGAAGAAGAAGAAGAAGAAAAAGAAAAAGAAAAGAAGAAGAAGAAAAAAGGAAGAAAAAAGAAGAAGAAGAACTAGAAGAAGAAGAAGAAGAAGAAGAAGAAGAAGAAGAAGAAGAAGAAAAAGAGAAAGAAAAGAAGAAGGAAGAAGAAAGAACAAAGAAGAAGAAGAAGAACTAGAAGAAGAAGAAGAAGAAGAAGAAGGAAGAAGAAGAAGAAGAAGACGAAAAGAACGAAAAATTAATGTTACAGACTTATCTGGCAATTTATTAAATTAAATTAAATCTGATGAAAAAACCTAATAATTTTAGAGTATTTATTTATAAAGTAACTTACCTTTGCTGCTGGTCGTTTGTTATTTATTCCGTTTGGAGGGTTTTTGTGGAATGGAGGTGGGGAGAGGGGCTGTTCTTACTTTTTTTGCCTATAAGTCACTGCTGAACAACCAGAAATTCATTTAAGAGAGGGGCGGGAGGGGGAGGGGTGTTAGCTCCCATTGTTAACTAACTGCTCATTTTTAAACAAAATCTTTTTAGTAAAGAACGTGAAATGCTCTTCGTAAGCTTAAATCTAAGTTTCAAAATAAAACACAGTTCTAAAAGGGTAGAATGAAATGAATTAAATACTGGTGCAATTTTCTCTGTCCGAACTGGTGACCTTTTCGCCAACCTGCAAACCCATGGTGCCGTTTTTACCAGAGCAATTGGTGTCGTTTTCGCAACCCATGGTTCCGTTTTCGCTTACATGGTGCCGTTTGCACTTTGTGCCATTTTCGCACGGTGCCGTTTTAGCTGTAACCGGCGTAGTTAATTCAGGATGGAATTTACTCATATCATCGAGTCCAGCATGTAAACCCTCAATGGTTGAGCACATTATTCTAGACAAGAGATTCTGAGAGGTACGAATCACCTCACAAGGCGCAACATCCAAATGGTCCGAACCTGGTGAATAGAGATATTTTCCACACACCATCATTTCAACCCCACCGCCGGATCAATGATGCAGTGTAACATTTCTCAAACATTTTCTATGACGAGATGGGTTTTTCCGTGAAAATATTTGAAGGGGACTGCCAATCGAAATGAATGGCTTGGGTCCCTTATATTTGTTAATTTGTCAGCTTTGAAATAATTAATATGTGATGTTTTGACTAAATGTATGTGACGTTTTGACCAAAAAGTGTGTGATGTTTTGACCAAAAGTATGTGACGTTTTGACCCCAAAAAATGTGACGTTTTGACCATTTTGAAATGTGGCGTTTTGGTTGTGTGACGATTTGACCTGTTCCCGCAGGAACCAGTGGTGCCTGCTGTCAACCCTCTGAGTTGATTACATATAGGTATCGTGTTCTATACATCCCAACCTTCATGTTAAAGTATCAGTTGTGTATATTTCATTTGAAGTTAAGGAATATAAGAGGTGCGAATTTCAAAATGAATAAAATTCTATTACTTATATAGCACCTTAAGTCATGAAAGATCTCCACAAAGACCTCAAATAATCAGAAAATGTAAAAAAAACCCCACAAATCAGTGGTGAAGTCAAACTTCCTGAATCATAATCAGTGAATATGGACCTGTGCACGGTTATTCAAACACTCCCAACGAGTATCTATATTTCTACGGGCGAAGTAAGCCAGAGCACCTGAATAGATATGCCGAACACCAATGAACACCTATCAAAATTCATAACATACTAACTTCACACAAGCAGGGTGAGCGCTGGTCGATCTAAGTGCAGAACGCCTTAATGCACAATGTCACTGTGCCACACAGGGGTAATCAGGACTGAGAGCCTTACCCAGGGACATATTGCAGTTACATTTGGTGAGGCATGTACCATGGACCTTACGATTTTAAAGTCCAACGCCATAACTAGTGCGTCACTACTCTCCTGTCTGAGCCATTGAACGGTATCTAAAGGCATACTGAGAATAAGAAGTTGGTTGGATCTCAAGATTGACTTTTGTGTGTAGTGTGGCAATGTGAAAGAAACGTACAAAACGTTTAACAGCCATGGGTTACATTAAATGAAAGCTCTCGGACAGACATTGAAGTATTAAGCGAGTTGAAAGCACCACAAGAATATTCCATTTCCCTCATTCCTTCATTCATAATTGTGTTGGGTACTTCAAGGAAGACACTCGCCATTCCACACAGGCACTTATCAGTGGGGGTGGGATGTAGGGGAGTTGACTCACTATATAAGAACAATTTTTCTAAGAAACCAGAAAAGACAGATATGTGTACAACATTCAAAAGGTTTGATCAAGGGAATGCATTGGGGTCCAAAAATGTAATTTCCAGCAATACGGAAAATGCACTCAGTGGGTGACCTCAGTGACCTTGACCCATATTGTGACCCTCTATCGAGTGTCGACTCATTTGGTGTTGGTCCCAGGTCTATGCCTTATACCATGCTTGAGATATGAGTGTTGCCCACTCTAAAAAAAATTCCCCACGCCCACTTTTTTCGTGTAAAAATTCATGTATGAACTTCGGGAATGCATTGGGAGGTCAAAAATGTCACGTTCCAACAATTCTGAAAAATGCACTCAATAACCCTGAGGAGACCTCAGTGGCCTTGACCTATTGTTTGACTCCCCATTGAGTGTTGACTCATTTGCTGATGGTCCATTCATCATGCCATGCTTGAGATATGGGCGTGACACACTTTCGAAATGTTTGGCCACGCCTACTTTTTTAGGTAAAAATGCATTCCGGGGTATAAAGATGTGATTTCCATCAATTCTGAAAAATGAACTCAATCTGCCCTAGGTAACCTCAGCGACCTTGACTGATAGTTTGAACCTCTACCGACTGTCGATGCATTTGGTGTTAGTACAAGGTCCATTCCTCGTATTGTGATTGAGATATGAGCGGGACCATCTTTCAAACATTTTGGCAACGCCCACTGTTTTTATGTAAAAATGCATGTATGAACTTTGGGAATGGATTAGGTGGTCAACAAATGTTATTTCCAGCAATTCAAGAAAAATGCACTCAATGATATTTAGGTGATCTCCGTGACTTTGGCCCATATTTTTGAACTTCCATTGAGTGGCGAGTCATTTGGTGTTGGTTCCAGGTCCATAGGTCATACCAGGCCTGAGATATGGGCGTGACCCACTTTCAAAACACCACGTGGACACCTCTAATGCCCCAGGAATTTAAAAAACTTTAGGTTCCGAGAACTTGTGACTCTCTGTCAGTATGCCAACAATCAACGAAATAGGACAATTCGTTTTCGAGTTATCTTGCAGACAAAAATGTGCTTAGAAGACAGAAAGCAGGAGAATAAGAAGATTAAAAAAAAGAAAACGTAAAAAAAAAAACAATAGTCTGTGTGTAAAAAATAGATTTGGTCGGTTTTCAGGATATGCTGAGTGCACAATCGATAGAATACAGCGTCCAACAATTCTTCCGAGTATTGTTTCACATTAGCGTGAATGGTGTGCGGTTAATGTCCAAGTTCGGTGTAAATTGCAATCTGTTTAACTGATCCTGTATACTTAATAATAACAACCTGTACGTATCAGGTATCATAGATTGTGCAGAACATTTTTGAAGCATCGGACTCCAAACTTTCTGCGTATATTTCGAAACTCTGCTGAACTGAATTATATTATAAGAAAATCCAGAATCCAAACACTTGCCTCATGGAACCTCCGCGCATGCGTATACGCTCTCCTGACATTCAACATGATATAATGCGAAATTGGTGTCTCTCTTTGTCTGAGACGATGTGATAACTATTTTGAACAATGAGTGAAAATTTCATGGAAATCGGCCAAGAATTGGCCGAGATATAGCGTTTTGATGACAAGCGGTAGTTGTTTGAATTTGGACTTTTTCTAGCCGGGGCGAGCGGGCTCTGGGTAGTTGTCTGTGGTTGTGATTGTGTTCCCTCTTTGAGCTAGTTCCATTTGAAACATATAATTCACAGCTACTGGTGGAGAGATGCTGGTGACTGGAAGATGCATCTCGTACACTGGCGCCAAATGTGCCCCGACAAGCCGATAACAGTTAGATAATTGCCAAGAATGAAAAGTTGACAGAAATCGTGCATGGATTAAAAAAGCGGTAGTTTGGCTAATTAGACTGTGTGAAACACACATACTATTGTTTTTGTACGGTTTCTTTTTCGTTTTTTTTCTTTTTCTTCGTCCTCCATCTTCTTCTTACTCTCCTGTCTTCTGTCGTCTATGCACTTCCTTGTCCTCACGATGACTCGAGAACGAATCGTCCTATCTCGCTAATTTTTGGCATACTGGTGGACAGTCAAAAGTTCTCGGCCACCTATGTTCTTCAGGTGGCTAGAGCCACTGAGTATGGCCCTGTCGGCCACAGGGCTTTCACAGAATCCAATTTCCTGATACAGTAAATTCTCCCCAAGCAATATGATGCTATGTTATTCACCTTGAGATAATGTAAACATCAGTGGAGTCAGCTGTCAAAAAATGAAATGTAATCTTGTTTTGATAATGGGATCTAAGTTCCTGGAACTAAGTTGAGAGAAACCCTTTGCCTCAAAAGGAAATAAATTATAAATTTTTCACTTCAATGCTTTTAACCGTCTCAAGACTTCAATGTGGGCTGCACATATTTTATTTCAGGCAGAATAAAGTTAACCCTTTCCGTAAAACTGCACTGAGTAATTGTTGAAACCTATCACAAAACAGCCAGGATGCCAGTATCAATGCAATACTGACATGGTCGACTGTACTGTTAACTGTGTTATGTTAGTGCTATGACTGTTTAAAACTCATTTGTTAGAGGAGTTATATAGCCTTTCACTGCGCTCGGCTCGGTCTCACCGAGAGTGCAGAAACCTTTGGTGCCAACGTGCCATTAACAAAATGTCTCCATCTGGAGTGCAAAAGCAGGTACTGTCAGCTGAGAAACTTAATGTTTTTCGCTTTATTTTCTGTAACATTTAATTCTATGTGGAATGGCACACCTTTTCAGTGTGCCTTCCAAAGTAAAGGATTCTTAACCCTTTAGCCAACATAACGGCGCAAACCAGTCAACATTATTCACAGAAATATCCATTCAGTTTTAATTACCTTTTCATTTTTGCTTGAAAAACATAGCTTATGACCCTTTATTGGATTAATCTCATTTTTTAAAGAATTATTTATTTATTGGTGTTTAATGTCACATATTTCTGCACAGTGGCTAATCGTGACCACGACAGTTTTTCGGGTGGAGGAAGTCGGAGTACCCGGGAAGAACCACCAGGCAACAACGAGCAAATGTCAGATCCCCCACATACTAACTCCTCACAAGCAGGGTTAGCATTGGTTGAAGACGGGTGCACCATCGATGTGCAGTACGTTTTAATGCTCAGCGCCACTATGCACCCACGTGGGCAATGGGGGTGAAGTTTCTTGCCCAAGGACAAAGGACGACCTCTCGCCTTGCAGCCTGCACCCCTGCCAACTGAGCCACTGCGCCCCCATTTAAAGGATTAAAATGGAGTATTTAAAATGGGAGTATTTTAACCCTCTGAAGATCTTAATATGGGGCATTATTCAGAAAGACTGGGAAATGCATTTTATTACACCTTAATGCATTTCTAAAGTTTATGAATGTATTTCATCATTCAAATTAGTGGGCAGAGACAAAACGTCCATTTCTGATTCGTGTATCGAACCCTTTAATTGCTGATCACATATATGCCATTTCTGGTTTCTTATAAAAATGTTCTGATTCCTGCATGAATATCTGTAAATACTGTTAACGAAAACCCATTTCTGATTTGTTAAAAAATATTTTAGTTCAGAAAATAAGCCTCCATAATTTTTTTTTCTATATAGTTTATTCCTGATACTTTAACCCTTTTCACACAGACTTGAATTTACTGGTGGCAGTAAATTCTGTTTCTCTTGTTAGTCTGTGTGAAACACACAGACTGTTGTTTTTGTACGGTTTCTTTTTTCTTTCTTTCTTTTTTCTTCCTATACTTCTTCTTCTTCTTTGTCTTCTTCTTCTTCTTCTTACTCCCCTGTCTTCTTCTTCTATAATCTTCCTTGTCCGCACGATAACTCGAAAAGAAATCGTCCTATCTCGCTGATAGGGAGTCAGAAGTTCTCGGCCACCTTTGTTTTTCAGGTCACTAGATCCACTGAGTATGGCCAGTCGGCCCCAGGGTTTTCACAGCCTCCAATTTCCCGATACAGTAAATTTTCCCCAAGCGATAGGATGCTATGTGATTCACATTAGAGATAATGTAAACATCAGTGGAGCCAGCTGTCAAAAATGAAATGTAACCTTGTTATGATAATGGGATGTAAGTTCCTGGAACGAAGTTGAAAGAAGCCCTTTGCCTTGCAAGGAAATAAATTATAAATTATTCAGTTCAATGCTTTTAGCCCTCTCAAGACTTCAATGTGGATTAAACATAATTTATTTCAGGCAGAATAAAGTTAACCCTTTCCATAAAACTGCTCTGAATAATTGTTGAAACCTATCTTATTCAGTTCAATGCCTTTAACCCTCTCAAGACTTCAATGTGGATTGCACATATTTTATTTCTTACAAAATAAAGTTAACCCTTTCCATAAAACTACACTGAATAATTGTTGAAACCTATCACAAAACTGTCAGGATGCCGGTAACAATGCAATACTGAAACGATCAACTGTACAGTTAACTGTGTTAGTGCTATGACTTTTTAAAACTCATTTGTTAGAGGAGGTCTATAGTCTTTCACTGTGCTCGGCTCGGTCTCACCGAGAGTGCAGAAACCTTTGGTACCAAAGTGCCATCAAGAGAATGTCTCAGATTTGTGCTGTTCCATCCCTCTGGGGTGCAAAAGCAGGTACTGTCAGCTGAGAAACTTAATGTTTTTCGCTTTATTTTCTGTAACATTTAATTCTATGTGGAATGGCACACCTTTTCAGTGTGCCTTCCAAAGTAAGGGATTCTTAACACTTTAGCTAACATAACGGCGAAAACCAGTCAACGTTATTCACAGAATTGTATTCAGTTTTAATTTCCTTTTCATGTTTGCTTGAAAAACATAGCTTATGGCACTTTATTGGATTGAGCTCATTTTTTAAAGGATTATTTATTTATTGGTGTTTAATGTCATACATTTCTGCACAGTGGCTAATCATGATCACGACAGTTTTTCGGATGGAGGAAGTCAGAGTACCCGAGAAAAACCACCGGGCGACAACGAGCAACTGTCAGATTCCCCCACATACTAACTCTACACAAGCAGAAGTAACATTGGTTGAAGACGGGTGCACCATCGATGTGTAGTAGGCTTTAGTACACAGCGCTACCATGCACCCACATGGGCAATGGAGTGAAGTGTCTTGCCCAAGGACAGAGTGAGGACCTCTCGCCTTGCAGCCTGCACCTCTGCCAACTTAGCCACTGCGCCCCCATTTAAAGGATTAAAATGGAGTATTTAAAGAGAATATTTTAACCCTCTGAAGATCTTAATATGGGGGCATTATTCAGAAAGACTGGGAAATGCATTTTATTACACCTTAATGCATCTCTAAAGTTTATGAATGTAATTCATCACTCAAATTAGTGGGCAGAGCCAAAAATGTCCATTTCCGATTTGTGTATCAAACCCTTTGAATACTGGTAACATATATGCCATTTCTGGTTTCTTATAAAAATGTTCTGTTTCCTCTATGAATATCTGTAAATACTGCTAACCAAAACCCATTTCTGATTTGTTAAAAAAATATTTTACGCCCGAAAATAAGCCACCATGAATTTTCTTCCTTTATAGTTTATTCCTGATACTTTAACCCTTTTCACGAAGACTTGAATTTACTGGCGGCAGTAAATTCCGTTTCTCTAGTTAGTCTGTGTGAAACACACAGACTATTGTTTTTGTACGGTTTCTTTTTCTTTTTTTCTTTTTTTTTCTTCTGCTTCGTCTTCTTCTCCTCTCTTCTGTCTTCTTATCCACACGATATCTCGGAAACAATTTGCCCTATTACGTTGATTTTTGGCGTGATGATAGACAGTCCCAAGTTCTCGTTCACCTATGTTTTTCCCAGATTCCTGGGGCATTAGTGGTGTATGTAGGGGTGTTTTGAAAGTGGGTCACGCCCATATCTCAGGCGTGGTATGACGTATGGACCTGGGACCAACACCAATTGAGTCGACACTCGATGGAGATTCAAAATATGGGTCAAGGTCACAGAGGTCATCTAGGGGTCATTAAGTGCATTTTTCATAATTGCTGGAAATTACATTTCCCCCCCCCCAACATTCCTGGGGACAATACATGCATTTTTACGTTAAAAAAGTGGGCGTGGCCAAAAGCTTTGAAAGTGGGTCACGCTCATCTCTCAAGCATGGTATGATGAAGGGACCTGGAACTAACACCAAATGAGTCAACACTGGATGGAGGTTCAAAATATGGGTCAAGGTCATGGAGGTCACAAGGGTCATTGAGAGCATTTTTCAGAATTGCAGGAAATCACATTTTTAGACCCTTAAAGATACATGCATTTTTTACACAAGTGGGCATGGTCAACATTTTTTAAAGTGGGTCACACTCATATCTCAAGCATGGTATCATTCATAGACCCGGGACCAAAATAAAAGAGTCGACACTTGATAGAGGTTCAAAATATGGGTCAAGGGCACCTAGGTCACCTAGGGGTCATTGAGTGTTTTTTTAGAATTGCCGGGAATCACATTTTTTGACACCCTAAAGCATTCCCGAAGTCCATACATGCATTTTTATGTGAGAAAGTGAGCGTGGCCAGAAAAGGTGGTCGTGGGTCATTGAGTGCATTTTCAGAATTGATGGAAATCACATTTTGAATTAACTGCATTCCCCAAGTCCATACATGCATTTTCACTGTAACAAAGTGGGTGTGGCCAATAATTTTGAAAGTAGAAAGTCCTGAGAATATTTCTAAGCAGTTTAAATGACTGCAGCTGAATATCTATATACATAATTTGAGGTTTTAAAACCGCGCAAAATGTCAATTTCTTGTGATACCGCAGTCTGCAAGTAGACAACATTTGCATTCATTGGGCATTGTGTTAATTACATGATTGTACGTCCCGGGGGGTGGGGGGGGGGGCATCGTTCTGCGTAGGGAATTATTTGGCGGCTGCCTTTCATCTTTTTGCCGGCATATGACGCATGCCGTTCTGTCTTCGATCTCAGTCATTTAACTCTCATAAGCCTGCCTGTACATTTTGTTTTACTTTAATATGCAAAGGGGTGCAATCTACAAGCGAACAAAGTTTTCAGATAAAAAAAATAAAAAATAAGCCATGCAACTCAGTTTACCGCCCCCCCCCCCCCCCCCGCCCCCAAGAAAAAAAAATGAGCTTGGAAATGTGTTACTCCATAGGGATCGGGAAACAGATCAACTGTTGAAATAATCTTACTTGTTATGCCCACAACGAATAGTCAGGGGCATATTGTTTTATCCCTGTCTGTCCGTCTATCTGTCTGCTTATAGGTTAGATTGTTTGTCCGTCTTACCCCTCTTATAATTTTCAAGCTATTACCCTTTTTAGTTCACAGGATGTTTCTATATTTTCCAGATGAGTGCATATTGTCGAGATTTTGACTTGCCTCAATATTTCACAAAACAACTGGTTGTTAAACTTAGTCCATTTTCGAAGCAATTCACCTGTATGATACGTGATTTCTTAGGCTAACTCCTCCCCCAGTTTTGAAGCTAGGACCTTTATATTATTACAATAGTTTAACTGCGTTCGCTAATATGAGTAAGGTTAGACATAGCAGTGAACAAAATGAGTAGCATGACCACGGTTGTGGAATTAACCTAGAATCCACTAGGTAGTGAAGAAATCTTGCGTTGTTCAATCAGAATTCTGTCTGTGTGAGTTGTTGGTTGGAATATTAACGAAAATGCAAAACCACAGTCAAAAAAAAAAAATCGGTTACAACAATGCTTCGAATTTGCAACTAGGGATTTTTGCCTGAAAAAATTCCAATTATCTTGATTTTTGGTCAAATATTGGGAGGTGAGACACCGCTCTTACACCCCCGCCCCACTCCACCCCCGTAGATACGCGCCTGTGTGGAATGGCGAGTGTCTTCCTTGAAGTACCTTTCACAATTATGAATGGAGGAAATGGAATATTGAAGTGGTGTGATTTCAACTCCCTTAACTATTACTATTGAACCCTTTTCACGCAGACTTAAATTTACTGGAAGCAGTAAATTATGTTTCTCTAGTTTGACATTAAAATCGAACAGATACCACCACTTTCGGTCATACGCCCATTGTGTCCAGACCGCTGAAGGCAGCTACATAAGATTTTCAGAATGTGTTCTATTATCACTGCCCAACACTTTAGTATCTTTATCGAGTGCCGGAGCCCGCAGGGAACATCATGGATCGCGTGGAAACCGAGGGGACGATTCGTCCCTTTTCTATTCTCAATGCAATGACATTTCCATTCATTGTTTACCTGTCACCGGTCGACTTTGGCATTATTTCTGTCTATTTGATGACCTGTTCAACTTAAACTATTCGCACCTTTACATAGGACCGAAAGTTTGGAGTTAAACTGTTTATTTTAGACCGTCCCGACAGAAACTAACAACTCGACCCAGTGGCGAAAAAAACGTCATTTGGCTAAATTCAACAGACACCCGTGTCGGATATATGCCAATTGTATCCAGACCACCCAAGGCAGCTACTTGAAATTCTCATAATGTGTCCTATTATCCCTGCCCGACAGTTTAGTACCTCTGTCAAGTGCTGCGATTGGGTTGAAACACCGTGGATCGCGTGAAACCGAGGGGACGATTCGTCCCCACTTTATTCTCAATGCAAGAATAGAATAGAACTTTATGGCAATAAATCACCCACACTGGGGCAGATTGCATGTATAATAGTACAATATTAATATAATTAAGAACATTTGATACAGCATCATCAGCAATAGAATATCCTGTCATGTCTCAATATAGTCCTTTTATAATATATAATGATATTTTGAACACATGTATATACACATGCACACATATGCACACACACATTTATACTCATACATTCCTACACCCAGACACACCCTTCACACACACACACACATCCCCACGCCCCCGCACACACGCACACACACGCACACACGCAAGGGAAAATGTGTGTGCGGGTGTGCGGGTGTGCGTGCGCTCGCGTGCGCGCGTGCGTGCGTGCGTGCGTTTGCATGTCACGTGTGCAATGCCAGCGTGTGCGTTAGTGTGTATATAAGCTTATGATTATATATATATACATGAATTCTTCACTCTGTGCATCCTTATCACATTCTAAGGCGTATCTTCGTTGGAGTTTAATTTCCCGAGGCGTCGCCTTCCCGTAGCATGAAGAATCGTCGGATCATGTTGCAGAGAGGATTGCATAACCTGGGGATGTTGTTTTGCATGATGCATTTGAACATTATTGACTCATCGTCATTTTTCAAGTGACCAATTTCATTTGTTACCAAGTCGAAGAGTCCCTCCCGTAATTGACTTTTGTGATCACACTCCATGATGAAATGATATTCATCCTCAGTTGCCCCCGAACCACACTTTGGGCATTTTCGTTCATTAACCGGAATCGGGGGCTGTACATGTCTTCCCTTTTCTATCATCAGATTGTGATTACTGATTCGAAGGCGAGTAAATATTTTTTGTGCCTCTTGGGATGTCGTGTGTACTAGATATGGTTCTAGAATATATTTATTTTTAATTGCACGATACACTAAAAACTAAAGTGTTAAAACTGACACTTTCAACGTGTTAAACCCATTCTAACTCTTAGGGTTTGATTTTAACACTCAAAGTGCAATGCTTTAAGCACTTAGACATTACAATCGTCAGACATCTGAAACTTGAATGGATGGCACTTCCCATGTGTCTAGCATTGGTGATTCTTCCAGAATCGTCCATAATTTGATTTGCGCTTGGTGGGTACATAATTAAAAAGACACAACGCAGATGACGCGGATCAGGCTCGAGAGTTCGAGCCTGATCCACATCATCTGTGTTGTTTCCTTTTAAGTGTCGCGACATTACACTTGTCAAATGGTATTATTGTAACATCTGTCAAGTTCGGGGGTATTTACACTTGAAAAAAGTTCTAGTTCAGCACTTAGTAAGTGTTAAATACAGCACTTCAAGTGTAGTTTTTAACACTTTAGTTTTTAGCGTGTATGTTCTCAGCTTGTTTTTACCTTGTTTTTTGTTATTTTTATACATATTTTCATAGAAATATTCCTCATACTTTTACTTTCCTTTCTCAAGAACGTATTTCTTTGTGTTTTTTGGCGACAAAATCTATTGACCTCCAAGTGGAGAATCAGTTTACCGAGACAGCAACTTGGAGTGGTATCTCGTCTGCTGTACTATGGCATCTAGGAACAAAGGATATCTTCCTAGTTCAGAGCGCACAGCAAAGTTGGAGGCATTCTTATTTACCTCAAGTAATAATTTACAAAATTTTACGTGAGCGTTTTCACAAGCGGTGCGGCTTTCGTTTTTTTATCTAGTTCTGATGCCCATATCTCACTACCATACAGTAGTATTGGTTTAATTAATTTGTCAAATAGACCAGAAAATATGGGTATCGTTGGGCGGTGTTTCTGTTTAAATGAAGCGTTTATGAAATAAAGTGCTCGAAGTGTTTTCGTGCTCAAATCTTTTTGTGCATCCTGTAGTTTACAATTTTGTGAGAAATTCAATCCTAAGTAATTATAGTTGCTCGTTTTCTTGAGCTTGGAAGACCCGAGGTATAAATTGGGTACTACGGTGGATTGACGTGCCCTAAATACAACAAATTTTGTTTTATCTATATTTACACTCAAACTGTTTTTCAGAGCATAGATATCTAATTTATTTAAGCGTTGTTGAATACTATCTGGGGACTCGGATAGCAGCATGAGGTCATCTGCAAATAAAAGATGATTTAATGAGTAGTCACCTAATGAAACTGGCGTACATTTATCATTAAATATATTTACTATATCATCTATAAATATTTTAAAAAGTGTCGGGGAGAGATTACACCCCTGCCGGACCCCAGTGGTGGATAGCTGAGGGGGGGGGGGGGGCTACTCCTTTGTTTGTTTTCGTACTGTAGTAACAGGATTTATACATTGACGTTAGTGACTCTAAGATCGGGCCGCTGATGCCTATATTACGTAATTTCTGGAAAAGTTTTGCGGTATCGAAAGCTTTTCTTAAATCTACAAATACTGCATACAGTGGTCTTTTCGTCTTTTTATATTTATGAATAGCAGAATTCAAGACAAACATACTGTCAACAGTGCTACAGCCTTTGCAGAATCCGAATTGGTGCTCACTTATTAGGTTATTATCTTCTAAGTAATTAATAATTCTATTGTTGATGATTCTGTTAAACAGTTTACCAATAGTATTGCTCTGGGCTATGGCACGATAATTATTTGGATCATGTCTATCTCCTTTTTTATAAATAGTTGTAAGAATTGATTTGCTCCAAATAAAAGGATAATGTTTTGATGTTAGTATTTGATTAAATACTTTCACAACCTCGTCGATAATATACGGAACAATAAATTTTAGGAGTTCATTGTACACATTGTCAGGACCTGTAGATTTTTATTTTTTTTAACTGATGGAGCGAGCTGTATTTTTCGTCAGCTGTTATAGGGTTATTGTTCAATGGGATATCTACATTAGGAGTTTCGATGTGATCGCAGTAATCGAATTGTTCTCCTCGAGGTTTACACGGGAGATCATTGAAAACATCTACAGTGTCAGTAGTATGTCTCGGGCTTTTCAGGTCATATTGGTAGGACCTAACGTGATCCAGGGGCGCCATGTTGTGTTGTCATGGTAACCCGCGTGGGTGGCCATGTTGTGACGAAATCGCCATAGTGATACCTGGTGTTAGTGCCCATGCGCATCGCGTGTTTCCGTCGCCCATTTTGTATACTGGGGGCCGCCATCTTGGTTTCTATGGTAGCACGTGGTTGCTGTGTTACCCAGTTTTTCTGCAATAAGACGGGATATGTTCGAGGGTATGTTCCTTTGTAGAAGAGTAAATATAATTACCACAAACAACCCGACAATCTCTCCAAATCACCAAAATCCACCCAAAATCACCGAAATTGACTTTATTTACTACGGATTTCCCATGTCATTGGTTTTATTGACTTAGCACGTAGTGCTATAGTACTAAGGGGGTACAAGGGGGTGCGTCCGATTGAACAGGAGTAATGTTCTGGCTCAGACTTCTCCCAGAATCCCTTTTTGGATCACTATCCCATGACGTTTTTCCCATTAAAAGACACGTTCGTTTGGTCATTAACAAGAATTCTCTGCTTCTATCGATATATACGATAGTTTTCGTCTATCCGGCCCTGTTTCTTTGTTCTAGGGTATACTCCAGTAGCACAGAAGAGCCTATTAACTGGAACAGCTTTGCTTATTATTACTATATTCAGATTCAGATTCAGATTCTTTATTCACGGTACACATACATGTAAAATGGTTACAAATAAACATATTGCACAAATGTAATGAGAAGTATACCGTGGGAAGTGGCGTAGCCAGATTGGCTGTCTACCTGCCACCCCCTGCAAGAAGATGGGGTGATTGCAAACAGACTGTGACTGAAAGAATGAACTGAGAGCCAATTATGTGACACATGATGGAGAGTGACGATCGAATCATTACTTTTCTGAGATTAGAGTATTAGTGTTTCATTTTCGCCAGCGGAAAGACGGTGATTCAAGGTAGGCAAGAAGCAACCTGCCTATAGGACTCCCTCCACTACTTATCATAACACATGAGGGTGCAACAAGTCCCATCGTGAAGTTCGTATCGTTTAGACTGCGACAAGGAGGTTGGTCATGATGTTTGGGCATGGTGTCTACGTTAGCTGCATCATTATCGTAGGATGACGAATGTTATGATTTATTTGTTTAGACTTTTATTTGCAAGTTCTTACTTGTATCCATATAGTATTTTACATAGCACCACTGTAAGGAGGAAGCGCGACAGGTTGCACAAGACGAGGATTCCAGATTTAGACGCGGACCACGACTTTGACAATTTACGAAGTTTACGAAGTGCAATCAGGGCAGTAGGGATTGTTGCAGTTGGCATATCTGGAATATGAGGAAATGAATGTGGAAGTTAACTTGTTCTTAAGCATGCTTCTGTCGCTAATATTCCGAGTTGTGTCGTCCAGAGCATTCCATAGTTTCGGGAAGGAGTATAAAGGAAATTTATCCAGAGTTTGGGTCCGTGTTTTTTCTATGTATAGGAGGCTTGACTGTCTAGTTCTCCTACCAGATGGATTGTCAGTAATTTTAAATATATCATTGAAAGACACCGGTAATCTGTCGTTCTGTCAGTCAAACACGAACAGTAGTGCATGTAGCCTAAACAAATCATCAACCTTGAGTATTTGGTTTTCTTTAAACAGGGGATCTGTATGAGAATTGTACTTTTTGTTATTAATTATTCGTATTGAACGTTTTTGCAGGACAGCTAGTTTTTTGATAGCTCTTGAGTTGCCCCATGCCTGGATTCCGTATACCAAATGGCTATGTATGAGGGTGTAATACAATGTTTTTAGAGCTCCGTGGGGGAGGATATTTTTAACTTTGTTTAGACTATAGTTTGCGCGTGCTATTTTCGAGCATAATCGGGATATGTGAGCCTTGTAGGATAAATGTTCATCAATGCTAATTCCAAGAATTTAACAGATTTTTCTGTTTCAGTGGCCCCAACTTTGTTAATGTTTTGGTTATTTATTTTTACCTCTTGACAAAGATTATTATTGCTACCTTTATTTGAATTAAGTATGATGTACGAGGTTTTCTTAGCATTTAGCATTAACTGGTTCACAGAGCACCATTCGAATAGTTTCTGGAGCTCGTCATTGAAATACGGTGTAATGGGATTATTATCGGAGCGCGGGCAGTGTGCAGTGGTGTCATCGGCAAATGATAAAAGATTGAGTGATGTTGAGTTACTTATATCATTTATATATAAAGGAAAAAGAATACGGCCTAAAATCGAGCCCTGTGGTACACCGCAACTCTGTTTGGCTAAGTTCGATTTGTGTTCTCCGTACGTGACATATTGAGACCTGTTGGACAAGTAACTTCTAAACCAATTGTTGGTGACACCTCGGATGCTATATTTTTCCAGTTTACCTAATAGTATTTCGTGATTTATGGTGTCAAAAGCCTTTGACAAATCCAGGAACAGTGCTAAGGTGCTGTTTTTTTCTTCTTTATTATTTTCTAATGCAATGCTTTTAAGGAGCTGAAGAACTGGATGAATAGTACTATGTCGCTTTCGGAACCCATATTGGTGAGGGTATAAAATATTAAACCTATTGAGGAAACTAGCTAGCCTCACTTCCATGAGTTTTTCCATTACTTTTGAGAATACCGGAAGAATACTGATAGGTCTGTAATTTGTAAAGCTGTGCTCTTCACCCGCTTTAAATATGGGTATCACCTTCGCGATCTTCATCCTGTCTGGTACTTTGCTGTTTAGGAAAGAGTTGTTAATTACATATGTTAGGGGATCCAACACTTCGGTTATCGTATGCTTAAGAAGACAGGTTGTGATGTCATCACAGTCTTTAGATAATTTTGGCTTCATTTTATTTATTACTCGGTTGACTTCTGTGGGATTTGTGGGTATTAAATAGAGATTATTGGAGACATTGTTGTCCATGTAATCTGTGTAGGACTTATTAGTTTTCTGAATCTGTTCGGATGTGTTTTTTCCAATGTTGATGAAATTGTTGAATTCTTCTGCGATGGCATGGGGCTCGCTTAACTCGATGTTGTCCTGGATGAAGAATGAGGGTAATCTGGCTTCACGTTTTCCTTTATTGATGGCTTCGTTTAAAATCTGCCACGTTCTTCGCATATTGTTTTTGTTTTCGTTTAGGATATCTCTATAATAGGTTGCTTTACATTGTTTTTTTTACCTTGTTGAAGATTCTACAGTAGTTTTTATAGTTTTCTGAGTTCCTTTCGGTGGGAGCTTGGAGTTTTTTCTTGTATAATTTTTCTTTGTTGTTGGGGGATATTACAACTTACAAGCCCCCTTGTCATCCATGGCTGTTTTTTAATAATTTTTTTGTTCTGGCGAACACGTTTGAGAGGGAATGCTCTTTCATAGACTTCCATATAGATGTTTAGAAAGGTTTCATATGACTCATTGGGACAATTCGACTGCATTACAGGATTAAAATCACTTTGCGAGATAAGTGTTTTGAATTCAACAATTCTTTCTACATTTATTATTCTTTTTAGTGTAAAGTGTGGTGTATCTTTTGGTTTGGGTTTTTCCTCAATATAGAAAACACCAAAATGATCTGACACGTCAGATATGGCTATTCCAGGTAATGCTGCTTGCGAAACATTATTAGAGAAGATATGATCTATCAGAGTAGCAGAACGACAGGTTACTCTCGTTGGCTTGGTGATATACGGCAGAAAGCCTTGACGGAAAATGAGATTAACAAATTCTTCCGTTTTTGAGTGTGTAGTTGCTTTTAAAAGGTCTAGGTTAAGATCCCCCATAATATAAACTTTTTTATTTTCGGCATTTAAAACATTCGTTATTTCATTTAATTTTGATAAGAAAAGGTTGATGTCGGCTTTAGGAGGAGTGTTGGGTCTATAAATAACGCCAATAATTCTGGGTTGGTATTTATCTTTAATTTCAATAAACAGAGATTCGAAAACATGGGGAATAAAGAACGAAATATCATTACGAACTCTGTGGGGTATTCCTTCTTTAATATATAGACCAACCCCTCCTCGACCATCATCATTCTCGTGTCTCATACGTTTAATAATCGGGGCATAGCCATCCAGACTGAACGACATCTCTGGAGGAATTTGGAAAATTTCGGTAAGTCCTATTATGTCGAAGAAGTTCTTTCCTGTTTGTAGGTTATATAGCATGTTTTGAAAGGAATCCCAATGGGCCTTCAGGCTTTGGCAATTGAGATGGAATATTGAGAATCCTGCGTCTATTTTACAAGCCATTGACTGACAGTCTCTAGGCGAAAAGTAGTTGCAGTCAGTTGCGTGGTTTTTATATGGGGATTCATCATTTTCTGTCAAGGAACATATTTTCTCATTATAGAGCTGTATAAAGTCGTACTCTGCGTCTACCTGCACCTCGTCGAGTGTAATGTTACCCGCCATGATTCACCAACATACTACCATCCTTTCTCGCTGGACAAATATATAAAACATAACTACAATATATTGTTCCAAGATGAAGATAAAAGGAGGTTAAGTCCCAGACATAGTTCAACTGTTGGACGGGTTGAGACGATATTTCTTTTTCATTTCTAGTCACAGTCTGTTGCGGTAATAGTATGTAATTGGGAGTTTGTTTAGAAACGAAATTATTCTGTACAAACAGAATAAAAACACTGTAGTTTATATACAAGTACGTCGGGTGCAACATCACCCTACCTAACATCACATCAAAGTGATATGGTATCTTGGATGAATGATTGAACAAATAAATTTACAATTAAAGGACTTTACAGTAAAACAATGGATTCAATGAGGATAGAGAATGAGTGAGTGAATTTGTAAAAGACGAGGTGGAGTAATATGAATGAATGAATGAATGAATGAATGAATGAATGAATGAATGAATGAATGAATGAATGAATGAATGAATGAATGAATGAATGAATGAATGAATGAATGAACTATCATCATCGAGGGGGTCATAAGCCTTATTTCAGAAATTTCAGAGACAAAAAAAAAAAAAAAAATCCCGAAAAACAAACAAAAGTGTACAAATCTTGAAAATTGAATAGTTGTAAATGGCGCTGACAGTTTCGACGTTACACTTGGCAGACGGTCAATGATCAATCGGGTGAGAATTTGGGATTAAAGTTATTTCACTGGTACTAAGTTGACGAACTAGCGTTGGCTGCATTTCAAGGTATAGTTTCACTAATTAAAAGTTGATTTGTTAATGAATAATATTGCATAATTACATCATGGAATGTACACTTTAATAACTAACAATTAATAAACATAACAGCCCTTAAAACGAACAACAGACGACATTCATAAGAAGTATTATTGAGAGACCGATTTGTCTTCCATCCCTTGCGTCGAGAGCACAGCTCACGACCCCAATGATGCTAAATTGACGATTTAGCGCAAGAGGGCACTACAGGGTATAAGTTATCTGATGAATTGTTGAAGTGCTCTTGATCAAAAATAAACAAGGTGGAGGTACTTTAATTTTTTACCCTAAACAGCAAGTCAGTCACACACCCACACACTCGATCGGTCAAGCACCCACACATCCATCCATCCGATCGTCCACCCAGAACGAACGAACGAACGAAAGAACGAACGAACGAACGAACGAACGAACGAACGAACGAACGAATGGATGAGTGAACGAATGATTGGGCGATTGAATGAATGACACTAGTAACACTATATACGAATGAATGAATGAATGAATGAATGAATGAATGAATGAATGAATGAATGAATGAATGAATGAATGGCACTAGTTACAATAAGAACGAACGAATGAGTGAATGAATGAATGAATAACCCTTCATCCGGCATGGATGTTATATGACACTAGGAAATAGTAAACAAGTTCTATGCTACTTGTTCCATCCGTTATGTCGAGATTCACCGTCCACGGCCCCCATAGGAACAGGCTCACTTTGATGAGGGGTCATAAGCCTCATTTTCGAGAAAAAAAAACCCCCCCAAAAAACACCTGCTCGTTCCAATAAGGGGTCATAAGCCACATAGTCACACCTGCTCATTCCAATAAGGGGTCATAAGCCACATAGCCACATAACCACATCTCCAAGGCAACAACAAGAAAGAAATCTCGAAGATTCGGTGGTTATTTGTGAAAATAAAAACTGCTCGTTTCCATAAGGGGTCATAAGCCACATAGCCACACCTGCTCGTTCCAATAAGGGATCATAAGCCACATAGCCACATCTCCAATGCAACAACAAGAAAAAAAAAAAAAAAAAAAAAAAATCACGCAGATTCGGTGGTTATTTGTGAAAAGCGTTGGTCGGTTTTGGACGCTAAGCAGAGCAAAGGGTGAATAGCCGAGTGAAAACTATTGTGGGCTAAAGTTATCTTGCTCGAACTAGCTTGACGAACTAGGGCGGAAAGCACTGCGTGTGATGATGACGATCATTTACAGAGCCGACGGTTGGTGAATACCCAAGTAAAAACTATTGTGGGCTAAATGTATCTTGCTCGAACTTACTTAACTAGCTCGTCAATGCAGCACCAGCGAAATAACTGTCTCAGTTATTTCACTAGTACTACATTGACGAACTAGCGTTGGCTATACTTCAAGGTATATTTTCACTGATTAAAAGTTGATTTGTTAATGAATAGTATTACTTAATTACATCATGGAATGTCCACTTTAATAACTGATAATTAACATACATAGCAGCCCTTATTCCCGCACGAAGAACAGACGACTCTAATAAAAAAGTTCTTGACAGACAAATTTGTCTTCCATCCCTTGATGGAAGTACAGCTTACAACCCCCACAGGCACGCACTCGTTCCAATGAGGGGGCAAAAGCCAAACTTCCAACGCAAAAGTAAGGAAATCATGAACTGCAAATAGCGGGTTGATAAAAAATAAACGAGGTGGAGGTACTTTAATTTGTTACCCTAAACAGCAAGTCAGTCACATATCCTCACACTCGATCAGTCAAGCACCCACACATCAATCCATCCATCCGCCCCGCCACCCAGAACGAACGAACGAACGAACGAACGAACGAACGAACGAACGAACGAACGAACGAACGAACGAACGAACGAACGAACGAACGAACGAACGAACGAACGAATGAATGAATGACCCTTCATCCGGCATGGATGTTATATGACACTAGTAAATGGTAAGCAAGTTCTATGCTATTTGTTCTATCCGTTATGTCGAGATACACCGCCCACGGCCCCCACTGGAACGGGCTCCCTTTGATGAGTGGTCATAATCCTCATTTTCGAGAAAAAAAAAAAAAAATAAAACACCTGCTCGTTCCAATAAGGGGTCATAAGCCACATAGTCACACCTGCTCGTTCCAATAAGGGGCCACATAGCCACATAACCACATCTCCAAGGCAACAACAAGAAAGAAATCACGAAGATTCGGTGGTTATTTGTGAAAAGCGTTGGTCGGTTTTGGACGCCACGCAGAGCAAAGGGTGAATAGCCGAGTGAAAACTATTGTGGGCTAAAGTTATCTTGCTCGAACTAGCTTGACGAACTAGAGCTGAAAGCACTGCATGTGGTGATGGCGATCATTTGCGGAACCGACGGTTGGTGAATACCCAATTAAAAACTATTGTGCGCTAAAGCTATCTTGCTCGAACTTGCGCAGTTCGTCAGTGTCTCAGTTATTTCACTGGTACTACATTGACGAACTAGCGTTGGCTATACTTCAAGGTATATTTTCACTGGTTTGTTAATGAATAATATTACTTTATTACATCATGGAGTGTACAATTTAATAACTGATAATTAACAAACATAACAGCCCTTATTCGAGCACGAAGAACAGACGACTCTAATAAGAAAAGTTCTTGAGAGACAAACCTATCTTCCATCCCTTGCGCCAGAAGCACAGCTCACAACCCCCACCGGCACGCGCTCGTTCCACTGAGGTGGCATAAGCCCTATTTCCCACGCAAAAGTAAGGAAATCATGAACTGCAAACAGCGGGTTGATAAAAAATTAACGAGTTGGAGGTACTTAAATTTGTTACCCTAAACAGCGAGTCAGTCACACATCCACACACTCGATCAGTCAAGCACCCACACATCCATCCATCCATCCGTCCCGCCACCCAGAATGAATGAACGAACGAACGAAAGAACGGACGGACGGACGGACGGACGGACGGACGGACGGACGGACGGACGGACCGACGGACGGACGGGCGGACGGGTCCGGACGGACGGACGGATGATTGACACTAACAGCCCTTATTCGAGCACGAAGAACAGGATGACTCTAATAGGAAAAGTTCTTGAGAGACAAATTTGTCTTCCATCCCCTGCGTCAGAAGCACAGCTCACAACCCCCACCGGCACGCGCTCGTTCCACTGAGGGGGCATAAGCCACATTATATTTAGCTATTCTGGTCTATTCTTGTTAGTTCTGACCCTATTCCAAGTACTCTTGTTGTTTCATTTATCTAGATTATAACTAACCAATCAGATTGCTTGATTTCCCATAACCTGTATGCAGAGTTGTCTCCCCTGTGTATAATAAAAGCCTATATCCAATGACCATATCTCCACGCACCCCAATTTCGGCACCCTTTTTTTGAAAAACATATGACCTTCGGCACCCCTTTTTGTCATATGTGCGTATGTGAAAAAGCACAATGTGACACAATGTGCCCTAGCACATAGGCACATGCTTTATGTGCCGATATGTGCTTATGTGAAAAGGCACAATGTGACACAATGTGCCCTAGCACATAGGCACATACGGGTATTTGAGGATACCTATAACCTGGTATTGTATTATTTAAAAACTGTATTGGCTTCAAAGGGTTCATTCACATTTGTTCAGTTCAAGAGGGTTAACCTTGGGTTATATATGGGTTCATTCAGTTGAAAACTTTGTCATGTTCACTTCGATCTTGGCTGTGTTGGATCTTTGTTCATTTTTTATGCTCAATTCACTTCGATAACTTCATTGCATCGGTTCTCTTCTATCTGTTCAGTCTGTCGATCAGATGAGTTCGATTTTCTTCAATTTGTTCTGTTCACTTCGATCTTCGTTGTGTTGGATCTTCGTTCACTGCGACTTCAACAGTTCAACTGTAGTTGAGTTGGTTCTGTTCAGTTGTTTCCAACTAGTTGGATCTTCGTTCATGTTTCGTCTGTTTAGTTAAGTTGTTGCATGTAGTATTTAGGGGTTATAGTCCATTCAGCTTAAAACTTTTATTGTATATATTAGGCGTTAAGATTAAGTCAAAGTTTATGGTGTGTTCCCTTTGATCTTGGTTGTCAGCTGTATCTGTTCGGGTTCTTGTTGTGGTTGATTAATTAGGCTTTATTGGTCCCTTTCCATACCCTCGAGTATTGATGTTAAAACACGAAATCCCATTTTATGGAGTCGGATAGGAATCCCATTTCACGGAATCCCTTTTAAAGAATCCCTTTTGGAAAACACCTGTGGCTATGGAATCCCATTTTAGTCGTATGTGCCTATGTGCTAGAGCACATTGTGTCACATTGTGCCTTTTCACATAAGCACATATTGGCACATAAAGCATGTGCTCATGTGCTAGGGCACATTGTGTCACATTGTGCTTTTTCACATAAGCACATATGACTAAAAAAGGGATTCTCAAGAAGGTATCCTAGATAGGTATTCTCAATAATACAACACCAGGCTATAGGTATCCTCAAATACCCGTATGTGCCTATGTGCTAGGGCACATTGTGTCGCATTGTGCCTTTTCACATAAGCACATGTGACAAAAAGGGATTCACCAGTAGGTATCCTCAAATAATACAATACCAGGCTATAGGTATCCCCAAATACCCGTATGTGCCTATGTGCTAGGGCACATTGTGTCACATTGTGCCTTTTCACATAAGCACATATCGGCACATAAAGCATGTGTCTATGTGCTAGGGCACATTGTGTCACATTGTGCTTTTTCACATAAGCACATATGACAAAAAAGGGGTGCCGAAGGTCATATGTTTTTCATAAAAAGAGTGCCGATATTGGGGGTGCGTGGGGATATGGTCATTGGATATAGGCTTTTGTTATACACAGGGGAGACGACTCTGCATACAGATTATGGCTAATCAGGCAATCTGATTGGTTAGTTATAATATAGATAAATGAAACAACAAGAGTACTTGGAATAAAATCAGAACTAACAAGAATAGACGAGAATAGCTAAATATAGTAATAATAAGCAAATCTGTTCCAGTTAATAGGCTCTTCTACGCTACTGAAGTATACCCTAGAACAAAGGAACAGGGTCAGATAGACGAAAACTATTGCATATATCGATAGAAGCAGAGAATTCTGGGTAATGACCAAACGAACGTGTCTTTTAATGGGAAAAACGTCATGGGATAGAGATCCAAAAAGGGATTCTGGGAGAATTCTTAGCCAGAACATTACTCCTGTTCAATCGAACGCACCCCGTTACCCCCTTAGTACTATAGCACTACGTGCTAAGTCAATAAAACCAATAACATGGGAAATCCGTGGTAAATAAAGTCAATTTCGGTGATTTTGGTGATTTGGAGAGATTGTCGGGTTGTTTGTGGTGATTAGATTTACTCTTCTACAAAGAAACATACCCTCCGAACATACCCCGTCTTATTGCAGAAAAATTGGGTAACATAGCAACCACGTGCTACCATAGAAACCAAGATAGCGGTCTCCAGTATACAAAATGGACGACGGAAACACGTATCACCATAACAACACGCGCTGCGCATGCGCACTAACACCAGGTATCACGATGGCGCTGACGTCACAACATGTCCACCCACGTGGGTTACCATGACAACACAACATGGCGCCACTGGGTCACGTGACATGATGTCACTTCATAGGTCCTGCACCGAGGTCCTGCCAATATGACCTGAAAAACCCGAGACATACTACTAGTGTCATCTGAATCAAGGTGATTTTCAGAGATTTCATTTGTCTTCGCTCCAATATACCTTAGGATCAATTGATTCCACTCTAACAAGTTGATCGCATATATTTTTTATAAAACAATTTACATTTACATTTAATGGACTTTTTATAAGATTTTTAGCTGTGAAATATTTTTCTATGAGCGACTTGTTATATGGATCTTTCCGTACTGCAAGTATTATATTCTCCATGTTACGTTTGAGTTGTTCACACTCTCCGTCGAACCATTTACGTTTGGGTTTCCGATTATTATTATTGTGTGGACACGGGATGCGTTTTGTGGCCGATTGATTTACACATTCTATGACTGACATAAGATCACTGACAGCGCATTCCGTATTCTTGCTTTCTTCTTTGAATGGTTTCATTCTAAACTGTTCAAGTTGTCGGATTATGCCCGGCTTTTTAAAGCACAGTAATGCTTTTTCTGCACTTTGGTCCGTCCATTTAAGTTTGACTGGATATTTGATGTAACAATATTTTGAGTTCTTACCAACGTAGTCCAGGCACATTAGACATAAAAATGAGAAAGTAAGGAAAAAAATCGGAGAAAGCTGATTTTTTTATATGTTTCCGGGACACACATTGCGGATAAAGTGTGAAAAGTCCCAGCGAATCCGAGCTGAGCTTTTTTTAGTTATAGCGTTTTTTTTATGAAAAAAAAAATTTTTTTAAAAATTCGACCCAGCTCCATATTTCTCATTCTTATTCGCCTTAGTAGGGTGAGAATCATAAATATCGTGCTGAATTATATTGAGAATACATATCCCCAACAGAAAATGCCAACTTTGTACCAATCCTCACACTCAATGGTGAAATATTCACGAAAATGTACAAAATTACGAAAAAAAATTTATTGTTTTCATACACACAACGGTACACAACGTCCATTAAATCAAATCTACGACTACTTTGGGAGTTAAATTATATATCAAAAATTGCAGAAAAGCAGTGGCTTTATAATGATATATAACAATAGTCATTTATTCCATAATGAACTGGTGAAACGTGTGAAATATTAACCATACCCCCTAAACTCAAATTCAAACGGCATCGACTTTTCTCATTCAAATACCGTATTATAGCATCATTGTTTCAATTTCCATGTTCGATTAAATCACATAATGTAATGTAATATCAAAGCAGTGGAGATTGTGTCTTCGTCAGATAAGTTGACAAAAGTTTTCGTTAGACTCGGCGGCTTCCATATGATTATGTCATATTTAGGGGCAATTGGTTCGATCATGGCTGGTAGCGGCTTGGATGAACTTTGGGGGACTGTTTACGCTGGTGGGTCAATCCATCATTTGATCAGTGGTCATGCATATTCAAGAGCAGTTCGTGCCCATTTGCTAACACAAATTGCCATTACAAAACTTGTGTTTGAAGAAAGCCGAACACTAGATAACATAGACTGCACAGAAGTCAATGAAATATTCTGTGGACTTGCCAGAGGTGACTGTACAACAGCTGACGCTGTCAATCAAGAAAGTGTCAACCATCTACTGTCAAAATTACACGAACTGCTCCAGAATGCGTCCGTAGGACGCACAGGAAAGCTTTGGGTACAATACTACGAGCAAATAGGTCTTCTCCAGTTGTTCTTGAGAGCAGAGCGCACAGGCGACTGGGAACTCCACACATATTGTGTTCGCAATATGATTCCAGTATTTCACGCAGGTGGTCATTTTGCATACGCAAAAAGTTCTCATCTTTATTTGCAGCAGATGAATGAGCTAACAGAAATAATGCAACAGGATGATTTGAAGTTGTTCACTGAGAAAGGTTACTTTACCATAAGGCGCTCAGATAAATTCTGGGACGGGATATATTTTGATCAGACCATAGAGCAGTGTTTAATGAGAATGTTCAAGCTCCCTGGTGGTCTCACACATGGCAGGGAAATAACCGATAGCACTGTTGCGAAATGGGTACATGGACTACCTCTTTGCCTTCCGATATGTAATGCTCTCGAAAATTTTGTTCATGTTCACACTGGTCATGGCGAACAACATCGGGATCTCCGTCAAAGTTCACAATTGACTGATGCCAATGATATCACCAAATTATTGAACTGGCTCAGAGTGCATTCCCCCTTTCAGAATAGAGATCCACTACAATTAGTCTCTATAGCGACCGGGCTTGTGGCCGACGAAACTGTGAACTGTGACCAAGTTCGCAAAATTGGTGAATGTTGCGTATCGAATGTTGTAAGCAAAACGTTCAACAGCATCAAACTACGACGTGTTGACACTGTGAAGTCTTTCGCATCGATGGCAAATAGCATCAAAGTCCGTGGAAGTAAGGTATAGTGATTGACCCCACAATTCTGTTCAACCGCATCACATGTGTTATTCAGTCACAAGCAGAGATGGAAGAGTATCTCAAATATGAACTCGCCCCGAAACCACCAGCATTGTTTGATTCTGCTGGAATGAGGAAGACACAGAAAAGCACGCCCGGTAAGATCCTCAAAACATACGGTTCCGAGCAAACTAAAATCCCAGAACATTCTCTGTTTGTTGTAGATGGTGGATTTTTATTGAGGGCAGTTGTATGGCCTAAACAGTCGTCATATAAGGACATATGTACATTATATTCCAATTATCTAGTGAGACATTTTGGGGCGAACGTCGTGGTTGTTTTTGATGGTTATGCTTGTACAATGTCGACATAGGGCATGGAACAAGCCCGTAGATCTAAAGACAGGTATTCCATTGATATCAATATCTCACCCGAGTTACCAGCCACCACACCCCAATCCGATTTCCTTGCAAATGCCAAGAACAAAACCCAACTGATCGATCTTCTAATGCAGGAGCTATCTGCTATCAATATTCAGTCCAAGCAGGCCGAGGCTGATGCTGATGTACTGATAGCCGAAACTGCACTTGACATCGCTCAAAATGACAACAATGTTGTCGTTGTGGGAACAGACACAGACTTGTTAGTCATTCTTACCTCTCGAGTTCAACCGGGATGTAATATTCACATGATGTATTCCATTACCCCAAACTTACTAGTTTCAGTTAGTGAAATAGCAACCAAAATGGGTGACCATAGAAGCAACCTCCTTGTAGCACATTCTATAAGTGGTTGTGACACTACTTCTGCACTCTTTCGAGTTGGTAAGAAGAAAGTATTCAGTACAATTGTCTCCGATGTTACTAGCGACTCACAACAGTATGTCAACACAATTTTGGCGGATGACAGTACACCAAGTGCAGTAGCCGCTGCCGGGGAACAACTTCTCCTGATCTTATACGGGAGTAAAACTGTTTCCTCTCTCGACCAATATAGATATGTCACTTACAAGCGTTATGTAGCAAAATCTAAACTGAATAAACCCATCGACCTAGCCTCACTCCCACCAAGCAGCGATGCTGCACAACAACATGTCTACAGATGTTATCTCCAGGTCCAACAATGGCTGGGCACTTCGCTTCCTCCGACGGATTGAGGGTGGTCGCTAGACAATGGACTTCTTGTACCGACTGCAGCCACAAAGCCATGTGCCCCCGATAACCTACTGAATCTGATCAGTTGTGGTTGCAAGAGTGCTTGTACAAAAAGGTGTGGGTGTAAGAAGGCAGGACTCTCTTGCTCAGGTTTGTGTAATTGCAGTTCGGATTCTTGTAACAACCACAGAAACACTGTCCTGTCGGAAATTTCTGAGTTCGATGAATAATATGTATATAGGTCATGTCATTTCTGTATAAAGCGTTGATAATAGTCAATGTAACTTAATCCATGTTGATTGATTTGTACATTCTGTAAATATTATTTATTGATTTTTGTACATTCTGTAAATATTATTTATTGATCTAATGCTGCCAGACACAGACGTGTCTGTTCGGTCCCAAGCCCGAAAATAGTTGAGTTCTCATGCTGACGAATTTTATGCCAAAAGGGGAACTCGGCCAGAAGCAGAGGGGGTCTTCCATAATGTCTATTTTGTAAGCAATGATAAAAGTCTTCAAATGGTGGTGGATTTTTTATCGTCTGTCCAACTAGCATCCCGTTCTGTGCTACGACCCTTTGGGCAAATCCGTTAGGAAAATCGTCATTTTTTGCGTAAATCCGATACTTTTTGTGAATTTTCAATAATTTTTCGCAGAAATTGTCACAGAATGCACATTTTCCTCTAGGTAAATGTATATTAGACATTATGTAGCTCGAAATACGCGTAAACAAAAAATACAGTTGGATCAATTCGAGGTTACAAAGTTCGTGCGATTTTTTTTTATTTTTTTCAAACGCGTTTTCGAAAAAAGGCTGTAGAAAAAAAAGCTCAACTGGGATTTTAGGGGACTTTTGTCTAATCGTTCAGTGACATGTACTCGACATTCCCTGAAAAAATCAGCTTTCTCCGATTTTTTTCCCTAGTGAAACCTAATGTTCTTGGGCTAAACGGAAGTGTTTATATTTTTGTACTTCAAGTGCATCGATAGTTGGCAATGGTCAGAGAATTCATTTGGCGGCTTTACACAGAAATAATCTACATCCGTAAGAAATTTATCAGATATTATTACGTCGTCTACAACACTTGTATCATTATATTGATAACTTGTAAAATTACCAATATAATCACTTGGTGTGCGGCCATTAACAGTTTTGAGTCGTGCCACCTTGCAAAGTGAAATAAGATGCCTTCCAAAGCTATTGACAGTTTTGTCAAGGTTTCCTCTTTCGCTGGCCGTCTCGGTTGTGCAATCCTCCGGGAGTGACATATGTTCCTCCCCGCCTTCTGTAACATAATCCGGTTTTTACTCCAGTAGGTGCGTTAAAGTCTCCCCCAGCAGGAAAAGATTTTCTGTTCCGTACTGCAATAATTCTGCCTCAATTCTATCATAGATAGAATTAAGCAGCTGATTTGAACGCCAGTAGCTTGAGTTGGTAGGCGGTATATACGCCGGCATAAAAATTACCGGAGTAATGAGGTTGAATATTTTGCCGTCAAATTCTACAAACAATACCAAATGATCAATATTTCGAAAGTCCTTTTAGCCCTTTACCTAACGTAACGGCCCAAACCGGCCAGCGCTATTCTCAAAAATCGCCAATTAATTTTCATTATTTTTTCATTTTTTGTCTCTGAAATATAGGTTATGACCCCTCATTTGAACGAGCTCGTTAAGCTCGTTCCAAAGAGGGGTCATAACCCATGTTTTTGAGACAAAAAAAAAGAAAATAATAGTTATTTAAGAATTTTTTATGCAAGTGTCGTCTGCTTTTCAGGTTAGGTAAAGGGTTAAAACCATTATATTTTGACTTATAATAAAACCCGACCCCCCCCCCCCCCCCACAGACACACACACACACACACACTTTCGTATTTGGACTCACTACGACACAAGTGCATGTAAAGCCAGATATTTCAATGTCGCTTTTCTTTTGGTACCAGGTTTCCGTGATTATTATAAAATTGCGCATTTAGTACCGTGTAACATATCCTTCCATCATTGGGATGGGGGAATATGGTTTGACATAAAACAATCAGAGTAAAGTGGCAAGCCACCAAGGAATAAATAGACGCACTTACCCCCCCCCCCCCCCCCCCCCTCTCTCTCTCTCTCTCTCTCTCTCTCTCTCTCTCATTTGTTTGGGGAAATCTTTTAAATATGCTAATAGTAAAATCATTGCAATCCTTGTGAGAAACTGATCTCCTATTCGCAAACTGTTGCTAATCTAAGATACACAACTATTGTTTCAATTTACTGGAGAATGCCTGAATGTAGTTTCCAGCAATTTAAAACAATATATTATGTATGAGGAAAACTATAAGAAACTTGTATATATATAAAACTTTATAAAATTTTACGCGTCATCCAACATTCCAGTTGTTATTATCCGATGATAGAAGAAGGCAATAAAATTAGACGAAATTATCTAAACCTCCATATTTTCACAGGATAATTGATGAATATAAATTTTCTGAAAATAAAAGGACAAATTGTTGAGGTATCACTTGGCAGACATTTTACCGCTACAAATTTACATCAAAATGGTCTTCAAGACCATTTCTATGCAAATCCGTAGCACAAAAAAAAATCAGCTTTTGATAATAACTTAGCTGAAATCAGCTGATTAACTTAACTCCATGTATTATACTTCAATAGGTTCACGTGGATATAAACAGTCTAATCTCTTTCCATGTAGATCTATTTATTATTATTTGTGTACTTTTTAATTATATATATTTATTTGGGTACACGACAAAATCCCGCCCCCCGAGATGCGACAAAATCCCCCCCCCCCCCCCCCCCCATGATAAAAAACAAAGAAAAGTAATTTTCACTTTAGCTTTTTTATTCCTTTCACCAACAAGAGAAAAAATATCACCAACAGACTTGAATTATATTGGAATGAGTATAACACTGATGAATTATACTCTTCATGCTATACAAGGCTTTATTTTGTCTGAACTTTTTAATCTGACCTCTTGCAAGTTTGTCGGCATTAAGAAAACCAGGTATTATTTCTTTGAATGAACTATAAAACGTGTGTTTTCTGCACTAAAAAATCACCATATATTGCATGTCATATGGGCATAGGTTTGGTTTTAAGAAAACAAAACGACACCGCGACAAATCAAAGAGTTATAATAACTGGAAAAATAAAAGGATAAATCAGAATCTGGGGCCTTAATTTAACGGTATAACTATGCAAATGTGGACGGTCACAGCACTAAAATATATAAACATCGTTAATGTGACATTAATTTATATGTTCATATATATATACACTCTAAAACATTCTAATTGTTTGACCAATACATGTGAGGAAATCCTCCATCGTTTTTCTACCATTTTCATAATCAATGCACAGGTTGCAAAGTCGTTTTTGAAGATTCAATGAAACCCTTTAGCTCTCTTTTTGGGTGGATTTCCACGCGAATCATTTAAAATGGCTGTCATAGAGAGCATTTCATCTTTCCTGATTCCCTCAATGGATGACCACATTGAAGGGTGTTTATGGCCTATTAGATTTTGGTAACCTAAGTTCCATGCTTCGCACAGATTATTTGTCCTGTCCTCACCATTCAATGTTATTTCACGCACATTCCACACTTGTGGTGGGAACAATGGCCGGCGTCTGCGAAATTGAACTGAAGGTAATTGTCCCCCATCGTCTGTTCTGGAAGGGTTCACTACCCTGTATGTACCAGTGACGTAAGTATTGTCAAAGTAGTCTATTAAAAGCAACAACTCATCAGGGATTTGACAACCAAGATATGTCATACCAGTGGTCACACAGTTATAGATAAAATATACCAATAAAAATTTAAAAAACAACTTGGGGGGGAGGGGTGTGGGGGGGAATTTTGTCACCCTTCATTCAATTTGAGGGGGCATTTTGTCGGGGGGGGGGGGGGGTTGTCGGGAGGGATTATGTCGGGGGGGGGGGGATTTTGTCGGGGGGGGGGGTTTGTCTGTACCCCTATTTATTTTTAAATATATATTTTCTACGACTAATGAGGACATTCCTACTCCCGACGTCCTATAACAGGTATAGTCTATTTGAATACACCCTTTTCACAAAACCCTATGAGTTGAGTTTAATTTGTCACAGAGTATTGTAATTTTGTCTTCACGATATGGCGTTTGATGTCGATGATGTTGCGGTCTGTTAGGCTGAGAGTAAACGTGGGAGTTATTAAAGTAACCTGTAGGTTTAACTTTCCTGTTCGAGCGGGGTTGGTCAGTGATCGTTCCATTTGATTTATAGCCAACAGATTGTTCCGTCTTAGAAAATTCCTTATCTGCTGACACATCTATAAGTATTTGATTTTCACGGCAAGTAATTTGATGCCAATATAGTTTATATGCCAACTATCCCTGTACAGATGTCGACGTGGGGGCCCGTCGTGTCCGACAAATGTTGGTTTGTTGTAAGAAATGTTCTATTGGTTTCATCAATTACATCATTGATGAGTTCCGGAGCCACAGCTGGTAAACAGATGATATTCTTATGTAAGCCTCGGGGTATTTGGACATCACTGAAGTCAACAGGTTGTCGACTGCACTTTGGTCAATTACAATTCCATATTTAAAAGAGTTGATGCCCACGTGTATTGCGATTTTTTTTTTCACATTTTTACAGCAATTGGAGTCGTCCTCAAACCATTCGTGCAATCCCTCAACTCTGAAACCTGGCAAAACAACATCTGTGACCCATTCACCTTTTTTGGCAATCTTCTTCGCTTCAATGTCACGAATCACAGAATCTCCCACTATTAAATGCACAGGGAGAGGCCTTCTGGGGCTTATTGTTGTTGAGGTTTTGTGTGTCCTTGAAATTGCCATGTCGGTGCCCTGTGACTTATCTGGGTTCGTGTACTCCTATTTCCAGTATTTACTTGAGTGCTTACATTAGCAATCGTTTCTGGGGGTGTTGTTCAGAGCACTGAATCGGTTGCTCACGCTTACACGTGGGGCGGAGTTACGTGTAGTGTAGTAGTATTGACGACGGATTTATCGAGTGAATTAATTACCATCCAATTCAGGCGTTAAAAAGGGTGAGTTTGGTGAAAAGGTACTTTCCGTTGGATTTAAGTTCTTCTGTTTATGCTGTGAAATCCGGTTCACTTCACTAATAGTCTGTGTCTTTTCCGTTGTCGGTATGTACTCAGGTTGTCTATTCTTGAAGAGTTTCAGTTTATTTTTCAGTCTGTCATTCTCACTTTTAAGGCAGGGGTGGCGCCAGGGATTTCTCGACAGGGGGGCTGAACTCTCCCACAGGGGGGATGACCTCTCCGACAGGGGAGCTATAACATTTGACCTCCCAAATGAAGGAAAATGAGTGAAAATTCGTAAATTGGAGAACCAAAATAGAAGCAATTGAGTATGTTTGTTGATTATTTAACCCTTTACCTAACCTGAAAAGCAGACGACACTTGCAAAAATAATTCTTGAATAACTTTTTTTTTTTTTCATTTTTTTGTCTCAAAAACATAGGTTATGACCCCTCGTTGGATCGAGCTCGACGAGCTCGTTCCAACGAGGGGTCATAACCTATGTTTTTGAGACAAAAAATAAAAAAAAATAATGAAAATTAATTGGCGATTTTTGAGAATAGCGCTGGCCGGTTTTTGACCGTTACCTTAGGTAAAAGGTTAAAGTAAACATATTATAATAAGGTCGGGAAATATTTCATCTATTAAGCCAGTTTGACGAACGACATTAAGGAATTTCGTGAGAATCACTATTCTCTATCAAAGTTCCAGTGCTGCACGGGTTCGAGACTGACAAGACGAGATATCTACGTTCGATTGTCGGAAATGTTTCGTGAAGTCGGGTTTATGAGGCTCTCCGATGGACTGACTAAAACTCTCCGACGGGGGAGGGGGGGGGGGGGGCTGGACCTCTACGACGGGGGGCTGTAGCCCCCCCCCTGCCCCCCCCCCCTTTAGTCTCATTTTCGCTAACACAAGAAAGCATTTTATTTTCGAATTCCCTTCTCACCTCCGTAAATTTTGTATGTAGGATATCCTCCTGTTGTTTTTGGTACAACTTAATATTATCTATAGCACTTTGAAATCCATCCACTTAGGGCTGCACGGCATATCGATTAACCGATATATACCGGTATTCAAACCAATATCGATTGAATACCGGTGTAATTACAAAAATATCGGTTTATCGTCATTATTTATTTACCCACAATTTAATTTTCAAGATGTCTTGAGTTTTTTTGTAGGCCCGAATGAATAATATTATCCCTTTATCCAAGGAATCGTCTGCTTGTGCCCTCGTAATATACAAATTCAGCAGTCGAAAAAATAAATTTAAAAAATTTCAACTAAACTATATCATGTGACCCCTCATTGGAACGAGCTCGTTGAGCTCGTTCCAATGAGGGGTCACATGATATAGTCTTGTTGAAATCTTTGGGGAAAATCTGATAAACTAATTTTGAAAATGATAAATTTTGTTATCGTCTGCGTTGGGTAAAGGTTTTTCGAACCGTATCATCAAGGCACGCTAATTCGTTCCGACTGTGATGCCTCAAGTCTCGATTGTGGTACTTGTTGTGTTCATATTTCTGAACAGTTTTCGATATACCAGTATACCGCGGTATTTTTTTTGAATACCGATACCGGTATCCAGTTGTGAATATCGTGCAGCCCTACATCCACTGCCTTCTTTAGATTACTGAAATCATTGGTATTTACACAGCATGAGTTGCTTGTAGCCGAGGTGTTAGATACACCCTAGGCGTTCTAAACATTAACTTATTTGTTTTGAATCTAATGGTTGGTTTCTGTTTAGGGATGTGTGGTGTATTCACATCCTTGATTGCAGATTGTTTGTCTGGATTTATAGGTGTATAGTAACATTATCCGTCCCCGAGAATAATTTATCTGCTATTATTTTAGCATCTCCCTCGAAGGGTGAGTCAAAAGCGAAGTTATATACACACGGTAGCTCATTTTCAACCCACCATCGAATGTTACGTTTCGCTCCTTGAATCATAAGACTATTTCTAGATCTATAGATATGTATTTTCACTTTGTTTGTGTTATTTTTCGGGACACTTGGCTGATCCTCAACCACGAGACCTTACTGATCTGATATAAGGTCCCAAATAACACCTTTCCTTTCAGTGGATTTTGCACTGTCCCGGGGTGGCGCCAGGGATTTCTCGACAGGGGGACTGACCTCTCCGACAGGGAGGCTATAACATTTGACCTCCCAAACGAAGGAAAATGAGTGAAAATTGGTAAACTGGAGAACCAAAATTGAAGCAAATTGAGTATGTTTGTTGATTATTTAACTCTTTACCTAACCCGAAAAGCAGACGACACTTGCAAAAATAATTCTTGAATAACTAATTTTTTTCATTTTTTGTCTCAAAAACATAGGTTATGACCCCTCGTTGGGACGAGCTCGACGAGCTCGTTCCAACGAGGGGTCATAACCTATGTTTTTGAGACAAAAAATGAAAAAAATAATGAAAATTAATTGGCGAATTTTGAGAATAGTGCTGGTAGGTTTTGGCCCTTACCTTAGGTAAAGGGTTAAAGTAAACATATTATAATAAGGTCGGGAAATATTTCATCTATAAAGCCAGTTTGACGAACAACATTAAGAAATTTCGTGAGAATCACTATTCTCTATCAAAGTTCCAGTGCTGCACGGGTTCGAGACTGACAAGACGAGATAGCTACATTCGATTGTCGGAAATTTCTTGTGAAGTCGGGTTTACGAGACTCTCCGACGGACTGACTAAAAATCTCCGACGGGGGGAGGGGGGGGGGGGCTGGACATCCCCGACGGGGGGGGGGGGGGGGGGGGGGGGCTGCAGAGTGTTTTGTTTGTTGTGGGCGGAGTCGAATACTACATGGATCTAATATTGTACAAAGATTGACCTTTCCATACATTTAAGCCTGAGTGACAGATTGATCGTTTGATAGGTGGGCGGAGTCAAATGCTTCTCAGATATTAATTTCATTTTGTGCAAAGATTGACCTTTCCATACATTTAAGCCTGAGTGACAGATTGATCGTTTGATAGGTGGGCGGAGTCAAATGCTTCTCAGATATTAATTTCATTTTGTGCAAAGATTGACATTTCCATACATTTAAGTGATATTTTTTTCGTTTGTGGTGGGTGGAGTTATATGCTACTTATAGAGCACTCTGTTCTCTCCAACAAACACTGCATTTTACGAACCAGAGAACTCGTTCCTAGCAAATTTATCAACACTTTATTCATCTTCAGAATCATAAACCATGGGTGGAATTTCTTTCAATACATGTGTTGGGATTACCAGAAACTTTATTCCAGCTCATTATATTTATAGTGAAGTTTTGGAGAGAGTAGTTGTACTCATTTTATTGTGGTACTCAAAAATGAGAAATTGTGCCATCTATGACTCCTGTGAGTGTAACAAGTTCCAGGAGGTCATAACCTCATTGGGGAAGGATGAAGACGAGCTAGAGAAAAGGAACAGCTATTTTTCGAGTCCTCAACAACTGAATTCGTCCATTCATCAGGATTATGGACACATATCCAGAAGTAATATCCGATATTATGTCTCTAATAAGACGAAGAATTATAGTTGTTGAGGACGACCAGGACGAATTTCCTCAGATGCCGGCCATTGCAAAACTTGGCGAGCTGTGGTTACATCCATCAGAATTCGGATACGGACTTTACGTTAATTTTCCAGAGTGCTCTAATTTCAAAAGATGTGCTAACATTGGAATTTATGTCGAAATTTAGAGCACGGAGCATTGATCTTGGCCGTGTCTGTGTTTACCACAGCCTCACAAAATACATTGAGATGGCCCGGCGGAGGCAAACGGAGGGAATTGGCCACCACTTTTGTAGAGAGAACCCTCGAGTACAGAGAGAGGGAAAAAGAAGAGAAAGGAGATGAAAATATTCACAGAGAGAGGAGAAACATTTCAGAGATTGAATTCTTGTTGATGAGTTGATTCTTAACCCTTTACCCAACGTAACGGCCAAAACCGGCCAGCGCTATTCTCAAAAATCGCCAATTAATTTTCATTATTTTTTTTCATTTTTTGTCTCAAAAACATAGGTTATGACCCCTCGTTGGAACGAGCTCGTCGAGCTCGTTCCAACGAGGGGTCATAACCTATGTTTTTGAGACAAAAAATGAAAAAAATTAGTTATTCAAGAATTATTTTTGCAAGTGTCGTCTGCTTTTCACGTTAGGTAAAGGGTTAAAAAACACGTTAAATGCGGTATTTCAATACATGATTTTATATTTTTATAACTTTTTTAATTACCTTTTGTTTACTTTTAGTAAACACCCATCTTAAATTTCAACCCAGCCTCTGAATTACCTTTCTCTTAGTTCAGCGATCCGAACGTAGTGGCTACCCCTCCACGTTCAGATTCTTCCCATTCAATCCTAAAGAAAAAGTTCCCATCAAGTTTTTATGGGAACTCAAAACTCGAAATTAGGAATATATATCAAGCTTTCGCCCTCATTATCGGCTGCAATCGATAGTACACGTATTTCCTTACATTTGGGCAGAGCTTATTGATCCAAACTATGTTTTATTCCTTAATTGTCGTCATTTGAGAACTCGTGAGGCGGCAACGGAGATTTCGAAGTCGGCCATGTTTTTGTATAAATATAACACAGTGAAAACAATAACCCGGTAATGGCGCCGAAACGAATAGACCTTTTTATCGATGCAGCATCGGAAATTCGATCGCAATTGCTCAGAAGGGGGTTGGTAATCTGCTCTGTGCGAATGCAACCGAGTTTGATGACCTTCTCTGCGCGAATGAGATCGAGATTCCGATTCCGCATCGATAAAAAGGTCTATTTGTTTCGGCGCCATTACCGAGTTATTGTTTTTACTGTTTTTTATTTATACAAAAACATTGCCGATTTCGAAATCTCCGTTGACGCCTCACGATGCCCAAATGTAAGGAAATACGTGTACTATCGTTTGCAGCCGGTAATATGGGCGAAAGCTTGATATATATTCCTAATTTCGAGTTTTGAGTTCCCATAAAAACTTGATGGGAACTTTTTCTACAGGATTGAATGGGAAGAATCTGAACGCAGAGGGGTAGCCACTACGTTCGGATCGCCGAACTACCTTTCTCTATGTTAGTAACACCCATTTCAAATTTCCTACCAGACATCATATGTGTTTGATCAGATTTGCTTTTAGTTTTAGTAAACGCCCGTTTTAACTACAACTCAGCCTTCATGTATGTTTTGTACGTACAGTACGCGGAGAGTGGATTGTAACTAAATCACCAGGGGAGTGGAGCCGACACCCAAAGTATTATTTTCAAATTCTATACATGTGGACAAAAACACAAGCAATGTTTCAGCCAATGGACCTCCGGGTACAACCCGGAGGTCCATTGGCTGGAACTTTGCTTGTGCTTCTTGTGCTGTGCAACAAATTTGCAATTATTACTCAAGTGGAATCTCCACTCTGCAGGTGATTTAGTAATAATACACTCTCCACGTACTGTACGGGAAAAAAAAAATAGAATGGACTTACAAAACGTATTATTTTTGTGATAGAAAAAATAACAAGATACAATTCGAATAACATTGCTTTATTTTAGTAAATACGCATTTTTTAAAGTTATTCCAACACAGCCATCATGTATGTCTGTTAGGGCTGTCAAGATTAATCGATTGTCGATCGGTCACGCCGATCGATTAGTATTTTTCGTTGTCGAAGAATCGGTAAATTTTACCCCGTTTTAGACGTTTAATAATTAAAAAAAATTGACGAAAAAACTGTTGTTTATTAAGGTAAAAGGCCAAGAACGTCAACATTAAACCTCAAGAAGTCGTTAGAAGCATTTGTCTTTTAGGTACATTCAACGCTTTGATGTTCAGAACTTTTCAACCGTCAGTGTAATAATCAAGACCGGTCGGCAGTTGCGAAGTTCGCAACCGACGACCGGTCTTGATTATTACACTGACGGTTGAAAAGTTCAGAACATCAAAGCTTTGAATGTACGTAAAAGAGGATCGTCTTCGTTGTTTACTTGAGTTAGGGCAACTAACTTGAACTTCATTTTTAGCGACTTCAAATATGGAGAGAGAGGGGGGGGGGGGGGGAGGGGGTAATTTTGGTACGATTAATCGATTATTATGGATTATTTGCAACGATTAATCGAATACTAAATTAAAAAATCGTGACAGCCCAAATGTCTGTACGAACCAGAAAAAAAGGCTATAAGATTGTTTAAGGGTTCCTAATATTAATTTCAGTAGCTATATGATCGCAGAAACGTGATAAATTATATGGCGAATCAACTTAGTATTATCACCAGTAAACAATAATTAATTAATGACCCAACCAACTTTCAACGGCTAATAATATTGGACTCATACAAAACACTCCTGTGAGACAACTGACCGTTATAGTATTTCCCTATCCAATATTGTCCCTAAATTGTGCGCTTCTAGAAGGGATGCACGATATTCAAAACTGGATACCGGTATCGGTATTCAAAAAAATACCGCGGTATACCGGTATATCGAAAACTGTTCAGATATAATGAACACGACAAGTACCACAATCGAGACTCGAGGCATCACAGTCGGAACGAATTAGCGTGCCTTGATGATGCGGTTCGAAAAACCTTTACCCAACGCAGACGATACCAAAATTTATCATTTTCAAAATTAGTTTATTAGATTTTCCCCAAAGATTTCAACAAGACTATATAATGTGACCCCTAATTGGAACGAGCTCAACGAGCTCGTTCCAATGAGGGGTCACATGATATAGTTTAGTTGAAATTTTTTAAATTTATTTTTTCAACTGCTGAATTTGTATATTACGAGGGCACAAGCAGACGATTCCTTGGATAAAGGGATAATATTATTCATTCGGGCCTACAAAAAAACTCAAGACATCTTGAAAATTAAATTGTGGGTAAATAAATAATGACGATAAACCGATATTTTTTTGTAATTACACCGGTATTCAATCGATATTGGCTTGAATACAGGTATATATCGGTTTATCGATATACCGTGGAGCCCTAGCTTCTAGTTACATTTTGGGAGGGTGTTGAAATAAAGTCGCGAAATTCTCTCAGCTATTCAGTTTACTCGACAAAGAGCGTATAACTTGTGGCCTCTCATTGGAGCGTGTCCCGGTAAGGGCCGTGAGAAACGCGGATTTCCTCGAAGAGTGCAGAATATTAGATTCTTCTAGGAGCGTTTGAAACATCACACTCATTGTTAAAACAGCATGTGTTCATTGTTAAAACAGCATTTGTTCAAAGGCAAAATAAAGTTAAAGGGCATGGACTTGTTTCTAACCTCATTACCCGAGTTACCTTTAAAATTGTTAATTTTTGTTTGTTTCAAAAAAGCGATTTAGCCAATATATTAATGTCGTTTTAAAGGTGGGGAGGGTCTAAAATACCCCTCACCCCTATGAATTTATTGTGGGGAGCGCGGTGGCTCAGTATAGGTAGAGGTGCAGGCTGCAAGCCGAGAGGTCCTCGGTTCGAATCCCACCTGCGGCAACCGCGTTGTGTCCTTGGGCAAGACACTTCATCTCCATTGCCCGCGTGGGGGCACGGTGGCGTTGTGTACTAAGGTGTACTGCACGTCGATGGTGCACCCGTCTTCAACCAATGCTAACCCTGCCTGTGTGGAGTTAGTATGTTGGGGAGCTGACAGTTGCTCGTCGTTGCTCGGTGGTTCTCTCCGGGTACTCCGGCTTCCTCCACCCGTAAAACTGTCACGGTCATGATTAGCCATTGTGCATAACTATATGTGGCCTTAAACACCAATAAATAATAAATATAATATGAATTATCGTATTTGTGTTGCGAGATGGTGATACTAGAATTTCTGATGTCGACATGATGAAGTTTCCTCCTTGTTAAAAAAAACGGTTTTCATCATGGTGAAGAGATTCATTACTGCATAGAATCTACACAGCTGGCCCGGCCAGCAAAGGCTGCTGTTTTTGTGTATCGGAAAAGTATTACCCAAACAGTTTTTTTAGCTCAGCAAAAAATGTTTTTCTAAAATAAAACATACACGTATTCACAGTTCAGGTACTTGGGAAGATATTATTCTCCCAAAATATTGTGTTACACGATAAATATATTTGATGATATTATTTCAAAAGTTTTCGTAAAAAAACATTCGTGGTTGTTAGTGATCGTAGATAAACTTTTGACACTCATTTAACACCGTCGGTGATAATGAATCAAACTTGACCGATACCTGCTTTTAAAAAAGCTTTTAAAATCCAAAACGAATGGGGCGATTTGATTTAATGCATTGGTCGGAGACTACAGTACATGGAGAGTGTATTATCACTAAATCACCCGCAGAGTGGAGATTCCACCTGAGCAATAATTGCAAATTTGTTGCAAAGCACAACCAGCTCCAGCAAAGTTTCAGCCAATGGACTTCCGGGTTAAACCCGGAGGTCCATTGGCTGAAACATTGCTTGTGTTTTTTGACGATATGTACAAAATTTGAAAGTTATAGCTTGGGTGATAACTCCACTCCACGGGTGATTTAGTTACAATCCACTCTCCAAATACTGTATAAACAAAACATTTTGTAAATTTATTTTAATTCTTTATTATATGTTATCTGCGTTCCACAAATTCATTTTTCTTAATCTATAAATTATTGTGTGACATTTATATCCTTTTCAGTTTTTCTCACTAAGATCAACAAGACATATGTTATTTTGCTCGAACTGAGCGAAATATTGCTTGGCTCGATAGGTGTAAGAAACACACATTCTCACCCATTACATTCATAATATGTTGTTTTGTTACCTGCGTCGCCAGCGGCAGAGCAGGTCTAGTAACCGCTCGACTCCGTCCGTCAGTCCGTCCGAAACAAATCTTCCGTCAAAGTTTTCTTGACTTCTATGAAATGGAATGATTTTATATTTGGTCTGCTGCTTCATAATGATGAGTTGTATCGTGTAGCTAATTTTCAGATCTGCCGCTCGACTCCGTCCGTCAGCCCGTCAGTCCGTCCGAAACAAATCTTCCGTCAAAGTTTTCTTGGCTTCTATGAAAGGGAATAATTTTATATTTGGTCTGCTGCTTCATAATGATGAGTTGTCTCGTGTATCTAATTTTCAGATGGTTTTTTTTCTATTTTTTTTCGAGGGGATGACAGGAAGACAGTCGCAAGACTATGTCATTCCCCACAGTATACATCTACTCATTTCTCAAATCAAGTAACATCATTTTCTCTTAAAACGTACTGTATTTGTATTCTGTGAAATAAAGTGAATTGAACTGAATTGAATTGATCTGCCGTGCGGCCACTTCCTGTTTGCCGATACTTTGAAGTCTGTTCATCTCTGTAATAAATTGCATGCAGCGACGCAGGTCCAGACCCGGTATTGGTCTTGGCTTGTTTTTCATTAAGACTTAATGACACTTTATCTCTCTTTTTGTGAGTGAAATAAAATGTCTTGAAGTATGTGTGGAAATCTTGAGCAAAACTTAAAGCACGCCTTTACATGGTTTTGTAAGAACTTTCCATTAACTGGTAGAGTGCTGGGAGCCCATATTTGGGCTTTATTCTGAAGTACCGGTACTGCAATTTAAAGGCTTATATTCTGTGGATGTGTTTCAGATTATCTTCGAGGTGATATTATTTTATCTGCTAGGATTTGCCTTGTTACAATTTATGGGAGAGTGCCTTATGACACTCTCCCATAAATTGAAACAAGGCAAAGATGCACAAAGAAATTTTAAGGACCAAAAATAATTTAGCACTCTACCAGTTAAGACTTAATGACACTTAATCTCGCTTTTTTGAGTGAAATAAAATGTCATGAAATATGTGTGGAAATCTTGACCAAAACTTCAAGCACGCCATTGCATGGTTTTGTAAGAAGTATGTTTGAGTTCTTAGATTGTTTTTTATTCCTAACAAAAAAAAGTGTTCTGATTTTTTTCCCTTCCATCGCGATTTACCCGCATAGCACACACTTCTCTCTATGACAAAACATGTCATGCTCCTCGCTCACAAAACTAGTCCGTTTTCTATCCTATTTCAGTTCTTGCCTAACGTTTTCACTTTTATTTTAAAATCGCGGTGTGAGTTCTCAAACTGAAAGATATTTTATTTCTCTTCTTTTGGATTTTTTTTTCAAACACAAAAAACAAAACAAACAAAATATTTCTTGTCTGCCATTTAAAAAAAAAACATCCAAAAGAAGAGAAATAAAACGTCTTTCAGTTGAGAACTCATTCACTAGTAGATATTGCCACGCATATTTTCCATGACGACTCATGTCTCTCCTGACCAATGTGTATGTCTCTCTTGACTATTATCTTTCATGTCACTTTTAGAGACCTTTGAAGCCGAATTTGCGATTCAAGCTATGTGGTAAACGTCCCGTACAAGGAGGTACGCCGTTGACGGGCGGAAAAGCATAAATTGGGACGCTCATCAAGGTCCTACCAGGCATGGATGAGTGTATTGCAATATAACGACATTTGTTTTAATTGCTAATGACATTTTAATTGCACAGTGTTGAATGAGACTTCTCTGTTGGTTGACGCAAACAAATAGTTCAAAACAAGAATGAACCAGCCAGCGATATCTTTCGAAATGTTTATTCGAGATGTTTTTGGCAATACAATGGCATTTGTTTTAATTGCTGATGTCATTTAATTACACAGTGTTGATTGAGATATGTCCTGACAGGAACGTCTTAGGATAAACAATTGCTTTTACTGAGCCACCGCGCGACCCTGCTTTTTTCTGTTTTGAAAGATTCTTATGAAATATTAGTGATTACAATTTTACTGAAAAATACCATGTGTAGAAACTAATGAATGTCTCTCTCTCTCTGTGCCCCCCCCCCCCCCCACCCGCGCGATTCAAGCTTTGAGTTAACAATGATAGGAGATGAGGTAACCGTCCCCCATTGGCAGGACCCTGGAAGTGACGTCATAGACAGGTGACCTAGTGACGTCATGTTGTTTTGTCATGGTAACCCGTGAGAGGGGCCATCTTGTGACGTCATTCACAAAGAAATACGTGATGTTAGTGCGCATGCGCAGCGCGTTTTGTTAAGGTGATACGTGTTTCCGTCGGCCATTTTGTATACTGGAGGCCGCCATCTTGGTTTCTATTGGAGCACGTGGTTGCTATATTACCCAAAGGCTTATAATAGGCCAGGGGTATGTTCGGAGGGTGTGTCCGATTGAACAGGAGTAATTTTCCGATTTGTAGAATTACCCAAATAAACCCGACAATCCCTCCAAATCACCAAAATTGACTTTATTTACTGCGAATTCCCCATTTTATCGGTGTAGCACGTGAGCTATAGTACCAAAGGGGTACAGGGGCTGCGTTCGATTGAATAGGAGTATTTTTCTGGCTTAGAATTTCCCCATAATTTTCAAGGAATTACCACAAACAACCCCCAACAAGTTGTTTTACTAGTTCGAATTTCCCACTAAATCCTCGGTTTCTATTTTTTGTCCACTAAAATTATTTTGAGAACCACCATACCTTTGGTTTATAATAGTACCGAGTGACCCCCATGGGTATGTTCCAGTGGGCAGGAGTATACCCCAGTAGAGAAGAAGAGCCTACAAGCTGGAACAGTTTACCTTATTGTTGCTATATTTAGCTTTTCTGGTCTGTTCTTGTTAGTTCTGACCGTATTCCGAGTACTCTTGTTGTTTTATTTATCTGGATCCTTTATATAAATTATAACTAACCAATCAAATTTCTTGATTTCCCGTACTCTCTACGCAGAGTTATATCCCTTGTGTATATCAAAAGCATTCCCAAAGCCATTAAGCAATCGAGCAGTTACTGAAAAAGGCTTAAAAACAGTACAATTGACGATAGCAACCATAGTCTCCCACAATTCAACAGTCGGTGTAACGTGAAATTAACAACTGTTAACGTCGAAGAAAGTGATATTGTCTGGGCAATCAAATGACTTATGTCTAACAAGGCCCATGGTCATGACGATATCAGTGTAAGAATGTTAAAGGGTACCTCGGAAACTGTAGCAGTCCCATTAAAAATATTATTCCAACAAAGCATAGACAAGGGCGTCTTTCCCGACGATTGGAAAAAAGCAAACGTCATTCCACTTTTCAAACATAAAGATCCATCTGCATGTAAAAACTATAGACCAATATCCTTACTTCCAATATTAGGTGAAGTGTTTGAGAAAGTGGTCCTAAAACATGTTTTCGCACACTTCTACGATAATAATCTGATATACAAATACCAGTCAGGATTTCTTCCTGGCCACAGCACAATATATCAACTCCTAGAACTCTATCACTCGTTATGTCTATCTTTAGACAAGCGTCTTGTTACCTGTGCAATATTCTGTGATATATCCAAAGCCTTCGAGAGGGTGTGGCATAGGGGACTTATCTTTAAACTTCAGCAATATGGGATTACTGGTAATTTATTAGAATGGTTTCAGAATTATTTAACACACAGGAAACAGAGAGTCCTAGTAAACAACACTTACTCCCCATACTCCACGATAACTGCCGGTGTTCCTCAAGGATTTGTTTTAGGACCTTTTTTATTTCTAATTTATATCAACGACATTGCCGAATCACTTGATTCACTTGCGAGGCTCTTTGCAGATGATACATGCCTTAACAACTACAATACAATACAAGAGGTTGCATCCGCCCTAAATAAAGATCTCGATACTATTCATGTTTGGTCACAGAAATGGCTTGTAACATTTAACCCCGACAAAACTGAAGCTGTTTTCTTTACATATAATCGCTCGGCCACATTTGAGCCATTATTACGTTTCAATAATTGCCCCGTTACCCTTACTGATTGTCACAAACATCTCGGACTACACTTACAAACCAACCTAGGCTGGGACAAACATATAGCGGACATTTGTAAAAAAGTAAACGCAAGACTCTCACAACTCCGGAAATTAAAATTTATGCTCCCAAGGAAAACCTTAGAGCAAATTTATTTAGTGTTTATACTTCCACTTTTGGACTATGGAGATATTGTATGGGATTGCGCCACCGACTACTTATTAAAAAGAATCGATAGACACAAGTTCGACGCTGCCAGAATAATAACAGGGTTAAACCGTTCAACTTCGTCTGATTCAGTTTTACTTGAACTTGGTTGGAAAACATTGGGTGACCGAAGAAGGTTCCACAGACTCTGTACTATGTATAAGATTATTAATCACGAATCACCCGAGTTCCTATTTGAACATCTTCCAACGCGTATTGGTGACAGTGCGTCCTATAATCTTCGGAACGCTTCTGATTATAATTCATTCTTGTGTAGGACGGAACACTTCAAAAAGTCATTTTTTCCTTCAACATTAGAATTGTGGAACCGTCTTCCCAGAACCGCCAAAGATGCATCTACCCTAAGTGAATTTAAGCAGCACTTTTCATCTAGCGACCCTGTACCCAAACCTCCAGTTTATTTCCTGGCTGGAAATAGAAAAGCAAATATTCTGCATTGTAGATTACGCAATGGTTTCAGCGATCTAAACCAGGACAAATTCCTTAACTACATTTGCGCAGACCCACATTGTGAATGTGGTCACGAATCCGAAAATGCCAGCCATTTCTTTTTTAATTGTCCTAAGTATCATACTCAGCGGCTCGTAATGATAAATGCCATAAGTTTCTGCAATATAACTTGTGTTAATGATTTGCTCTTTGGAATTACAAATTTGTCGGTATCGCAGAATGTTTTATTATTTCAAAAAGTACAATCTTTCATAATCACTAGCAGGCGTTTTGCTTGATCAGCATCATATTACGATACGGCGAATCACATTCAACAGTCTTTTCGAAAACTATGCACCCCCTCTGGCATCAAGGTATGCTACTTGTCGATAGCCTGTTCACCTTTTACCTTTCACCTTTTACCTCTCATCTTCTTTTCACTTCCTCCTTTTGCTAAATTATCAGTTCAAATTTCGTTTGTAGTTCGTATTTTATGTAATCAGTTTATTCTATGTTCTTGCCGCATTATAATAAGTTATTCTTTGTACGGGAAAGGAGTTTGTTTAAGTTGTACAACTTGTTCTCCGATCCTTTTGCATTTATGGCAATAAAATATGTTTAAACTAAACTACTGAAAACTCATCACTCGAATGCCTCGAAGCCCATCGAGCAAATGAGCTTTGGAGTAATTGCTCGATCGAGTGACTCGGCATATTGCTCGAACGACTCACAGTCCATAGAGCAAATGAGCAATCGAGTAATTGCTTGTTCGAGTCACTCCTCGAACGACTCTTCGACTCATCCTTTTTATAGGATACTTATCTGAGGATACTATTACCTATTTGTCCCAACCTTCTAGGCCACCACAAGACATACCTATCCCAAATTTTCCCAATAAGCTATTGAACAGTAACTGACAATTCATTGCTCGAATGACTCGAAGCTCATCGAGCAAATGAGCTATCGAGTATTTGCTTGATCGAGTGACTCGACATACTGCTCGAATGACTCGAAGTCCATCGAGCAAATGAGCCAACGAGCAATTGCCTGTTCGACTGATTCCTCGGACGACTCTTCGATTGATTTCAGAAAAAGGGATTCCATAGCCACAGGCGTTTTCGAAAAAGGGATTCCACAAACGGGATTCCAAAAAAGGTATTCCGTAAGTGGGATTCCATCTTATGTTGTGTGACTCGCACATACTGCTCGAACGACACGAAGTCTATCGAGCAAATGAGCAATCGAGCAATTGCTCGTTCGAGTGACTCGCACATACAACTCTTCGACTCATTTCAGAAAAAGGGATTCCATAGCCACAGGCATTTTCCAAAAAGGGATTCTTAAAAAGGGATTCCGTAAGTGGGGTTCCTATCCGATTCCATAAAATTTGGATTTCATGATTTGACATGAACAGTCGAGGGTATGGAAAGGGATTGATAACAACCAATTCAAGAACTACTACAAGAACTTTTTAACTGCTGAAACTGACAACCAACCACCACTACAAAACAATGAAGGTACAGAACGAAGATCCAACATTACCAAGATCGAAGGGAATAGAACATAACAAACTTTGCCTTAATCTTAACGCCCAAAATATACAATAAAATTTTTCCCCTGAATGGACTGTAACCCCTAAATATTACATGCAACAACCCAACTAAACAGACGAAACATGAACGAAGATGAACTAGTTGGAAACAACTGAACAGAACCACCTCAACTACAGTTGAACTGTTGAAGTCGCAGTGAACGAAAATCCAACACAACATTCCAAACTTTATCACAGTGTTTGAAATGAACTACAACCCCCATATATAACACAATGTTAGCCCTCTTGAACTGTTTGAATGAACTATAACCCCTAAATATATCCCAATGGTAACCATCTTGAACTGTTTGAACGAACTATATTTTTTAACTATATCCCTAATGAAGGTATTATCACCCTTTGAACTGAACAAAGTTTACAGACTTAATGAAAATATAACGAAGGAGATCTGAATTTTAACTGAATGAACTATAAATAATTAACACCCTTTGAACCAAATTCTTCCAATAGGAAAGGGAATAACCTCGACTGTTGATGTCAAATCATGAAATTCAAATTTTATGGAATCGGCTAGGAACCCCACTTACGGAATCCCTTTTTAAGAATCTCCTTTTGGAAAATGTCTGTGGCTATGAAATACCTTTTTCTGAAATGAGTCGTATGTGCGAGTCACTCGAATGAGAAATTACTCGATTGCTAAATTACTCGACGATGAGGGTTGCCTTATTCCCACCCATTTTATGCGTTTACACCTAATTCCAATCTAGCGCCCTCTAAAAAAATACTAAGTGATACTTAGACAAACTAGAGCCTTAACGCCTTTGTGCAAACAGGCTCATGATTTCCAAACAAAAGCGAAACCTTATGCAGGCCATACTTTTATTATGGAAAGACCACCTAACCTTATGCAGGCCAATCAGTCTTCTCAGTCTGTCACGCCAATCAATCAAGACAACTCCTCGATACAAATTAACACTCTAGCTGAAGACTGAAAACAAAATCACCCTTGGAAAGTGTTTTAAACACAGTCAAGTTAAACTCTTGGCAAATTAACAAGCTAAAGATACGGAAAGAACTTGGAATAAACTGTTAACTATATAATATATTTTGGAAAATCTTATATGGCAAAATTATTGCTTTAAGTTCGTTAATAGAATTATTATGAGCTAAAACGTACAAAATTAGGAGAGAAATCATGAAAACGTTGGAACAACGTTTTTAAACTTCAACAAATTATTCAGTTATCTCCCTTATTTAATATGACAGGCAAACACCACTGGTTGCCCGTTGAACATGCAAATAGCATGTTCTATACTAATTGCAGGTGCGACAGAGCAGTAATTCCATTACACCCCCCTCCCCTAGAATCACTACATGATGGATGAGTGATGATACAAATTTTTATGGTAATGTTATTAGTAGATTCAATTTCTCTGCATCCAGGATGACTTCAGTATACGTTTTGGTACCCCTTGGCCTTTCTCGTTGATGGTGAAGTGAATGTCCTCATCTCTGGTACTAAACTGAGACGATAAACTAATACTGTCATTAGGAACTAGCGCCTTTCTTTCAGCGGCTGATTGATTTCGTTCATCACTATGATCAATCTGAGCATGCTTTGGAGGTAACAGGTCTCCAGGATCAATAAAGTTTGTATTGTTTTTAGAGTCTGATTCACAGTTGAGAACTAAAGTTGCTGCTTCCTCCTTGGATTTACCATGTCGGGTCATAATGTGTTTCAGCAAACTAGTCTCTTTGAAGTGAGTATAATTACATGGGCCACAGTTTTTTGAAGTAAGTTTATTGTTGTGAACTAGTTTCCAGTGACGGAGTAAAGCTCTGAGGCTTTGAAATGTCTTGTCGGCACAAACAGGAACAGGACAAGCTTGACCAATGATGAACTCTGGTCTCTCTTTTTCACTAAACGCAAGCCATTCTGCTGTTGGAATATGTACGTCCATCCTGAAAATAGCAGAATATAACACAAATTAGATATAAGCTTTTGCTGCACTCTCCAACATCATCAAGGGAATTTAGATCCCACTTCATAAAATTGGCCCTAGGCACTCTTAACCTTTATCTTCCCATGGTTAGAAAAATACCCATGACTTTTAGCAAGAATTCCCACCAATTCCTGATATGAATTATGAGATCCTTACCCAATCCCTTTACAGAAACCCTACAATGACCAATCACGCTATGTGCAAACTCAAACTCCCCTGTCTAACCTTGTTACCCTGCCTACATGATATTTAAACGCATTCCACCCCTCCCCTGGACTAAACCTACTATCGTAAAAGTTCAAACAGCGAGACAAATCACTTTCCTCAAGAGAAAGGCTGCTCACCTCGCTTCCCTCAAATGAAAGGCTACTCACCTCGCTCCCCTTAAAAACAAAAACCGGAAAATGAAATATATCAGGGATATTTTGGACAAATGATCAAATACCCTGAAACCATATTAAAGATACTTCCTATACAAATAATCAACTGAACATAAATTATAAGTAAGTAATCTAAAACTTTTATGGACTGTATTTTCGAGGAGCCTTAATGTGACGTCCAGTCCTAGAAAATCTAGGTGGTGATTCAACAATATGCTCCAGATCAACTGTGTCTATAACCTCCCAGTCTTCAAGATCAGTATCACCAATACTTTCATCGACTTCACAATAATCACTTTGTAAACAATCATTTACTGGGTCTCTATCTTCAACACCAGAACTCGACCCCAAATCATCAAACAACCGTTCACCTTCATAAGGTTTTAAATTGTCCACATGCACTACACATTGCTTGTCACCCATTACTGACTGAATTTCATAATTAACTTCGCTTATCTTTCCAAGAACTTTAAATGGGCCAGTCCACCCTTTACCAAATTTCAATACTGCTGTACGTTTATAAAAATGCCACACCAATGAGCCAGGAGAAAATTAGCGAACTTTTAACCCCTTATCATAGTTTCGCTTTTGACGTTTAGCTGAAAGTTTCAATTGGTCATGAGCAAACTTAAAGGCATCCAATGAAGCACTACGCACCCATTCAACATACTCATTTGTGCAAATTGCATCCTTATTGTTTGGTGTCAAACCAGCTAAAAAATCAATAGGTAGTGTCATCTCCCGACCAACCATGAGATGACTAGGTGTACAACCGGTACTCTCTTGGACAGAAGCACGATATGCCATTAAAATGTAAGGAAGATGGTCATCCCAATCATTACGATTTTCATTAATGAAATGAGTTAACATATCTTGCAAGGTACGATTGAACCTTTCAACAAGGCCGTCACACTGAGGATGATAAGGTGTTGTAAATTACTTAGAAATCTCCAATCTCTCACACAAAGAAGCAACCAACTCAGACTTAAACTCTGGACCTCTATCTGAATGTAACTGTTTAGGTATCCCAAATCTACATATGAATTCAGTGACAACTTTATCTGCGACCACTGCTGCAGTATGATTAGGCAAACTATACGCCTCCACCCACTTTGAAAAATAATCACAAAGAACCAGAATATATTCATTTCCATCATCAGTTACGGGAAGAGGACCCACTATATCCAGACTAACAACATCCAGTGGTGAACCAGCTTCAATCTTAAGCAGATACGATCTACGCTTACCAGGACCAGGCTTGCTCCGGGCACACTCATCGCACCTCCTAACCCACAGGACAATGTCAAATGACATTCCTGGCCAATAAAAACGTCTCTGAATACAAGCTTTAGTTCTATTCTTCCCCAAATGCCCAGCAATCCTTTTCTTATGTAGCTCAACAAAAATGAACGTTCTGAGAACTTCAGGCACTACAATAAAAAGAGAACGACCTAAAGAAGTAACTTTATCAAAATGTAGCAATTCATTCTCAAAATGCAATAATTCCCATTGACTCCACAACCTCTTAACCATCGGTGGAAATGAAATAACCTCTGATCTCGGAGGCTTTTCAGCCTTCATCTTCTTCAAAGCATAGATCTCTCAAAGAGTGGGATCATCCTGTTGCCACTGACTGATTTGTGAAATGGAAAAAACATGTAACCAGTTTGAAAGATTCCTATTTGAGTTCACATTGTTATCTGAATTCAACTCCTCAGAGATATGACCATCGCCAGTAGAGCAGTTATGACTAACTTCTGGGATATCATCAGTACTAGGATTCAAAGGATAAGAATCCATCACATCATTTGTACCAAGGGCCAAAAGTGGTGCAACCATCTTGGAACTTACACCATTATCCGTTTTGCCTGTAACACCAGCAAGACGTTCTGATATAACACAATCTGAGCAATTTGATCTCTTACAAAGCCTAGAAGGTCGACGGGACAATCCATCAGCATTTCCATGAAGAGCACCTCTTTGATGTTCTACCTCAAAAGTATAGGTCTCTAAAATAGACAGCCACCTTGCTACCATACCCTCAGGATTTTTTTAAGTTTTTCAACCAAATTAATGAAGCATGGTCACTGCGAACTAAGAAATTCTGACCCCACAAATAATAGTTGAAATGTTTGACAAAAGTCACAACTGCCAACAATTCTCGATAGGTGGTACAATAATTTCTTTGAGTTTTGCTGAATGTTTTGCTGCCAAAAGCAATCACTTTTTCAACTCCATCTTGGACTTGAGACAAGACTGCCCCCATGGAATTTCCACTGGCATCAGTATCCAAGATGAAAGTGCCATATCTCCTAGGGTAGGCTAGCAAAGGAGCTGAAATAAGTGCAATTTTTAATGACTCAAAAGACTTGTTACATTCCTCTATCCAGTCAAAACAAACATTTTTCCTAGTCAATCTAACCATAGGATAGGCTTTCTCTGAAAAATGATCAATAAATTTTCTATAGTATCCAGCTAAACCAAGGAAGGCTTGAACTTCCTTGACATTTACTGGAGTCGGCCAGTCTCAAACCTTATCCACTTTCGATGGATCACATTTAACCCCATCCTTATTGACAACATGACCAAGAAATGAAACCTCAGTATGAAATAATGTACATTTCTTAGCTTTTAAACGCAAGTTAGCACTTTTTAACCTTTTCATGACTTCCACTAAATTATCCAAAGTTTTGTCAAATGTCGCTCCAAAAACAATCAAATCATCAATGTAGCATAAGCAACATTTCCACTGAAGACCCTTAATTACGAGTTTCATTAGTCGTTCGAAAGTTGCAGGAGAATTACAACATCCAAATGGTAAGACTTTGAAGTGAAACAAACCTCTGTGTGATGAAAATGCTGTTTTACATTTCGACTCTTCCTCCATTTCACATTGCCAAAACCCGCTGGCCAAATCCAATGTACTAAACCATTTAGCACCCTCAACAGCTTCGAGACAATCCTCTACACGAGGTAATGGAAAAGCATCTTTCTTGGTGACAGTATTTAACTTTCTATAGTCTAAACAAAACCGTATTGATCCATCAGATTTTTTGACAATATGAATTGGGGATGACCATGGGCTGTCACTTGGTTCAATCACATCATTAGCGAGATTTTATCTATTTCATCATTTATAACTTCTTTCATAAGAGGCGAAACCCTTCGACAAGGGATCTTTATAGGCTTACTAGAACCTGTGTCGATCTTATGTTTAACAAGCCCTGTCCTGCCTAACTGCCCATCACTTTCCACAAAACTATCCTTAAATCTCTGAAGGAAGACCTGCAACTTACTCCTCTGAACATCTGTTAAGTCTGGGGATGCCCTATCTAAAATATTCAATAAATGAGGTGGCAACTCATTACTACCAGATTCAAAAATTTCAACACCATTATCAACAACATCAGAAGTCTCTACAGTAGCCACTAACAAATTCTTGGGCATTCGAACACTTTTAAGAGTCGTATTTACTACAGGAAAATACACATTGTTTGAATTTGTGTTAATCAAAGCTCGAGCAACCATAACACCTTTACTTTGCATCAAAGGAGCTAGTTCCAAAAGGAATTGAGAACCTTTACTTCCCTTGGGATCTCCAACCAATTTTCCTTTGACAATCTTTTCAGACAAAGCCGGAATTGATGTGTGTCTGGCAACTAGTACCCTAGCACACAAAGCACCTCCATCTCGCTTACATTCCAAATGATGCTGTCCAATAATCAATTCATTACGGGCAAAACTTAAACTTGCATCATTACGTTCTAAAAAATCTACTCCCAGAATACCACTGACTGAAATATCTGCGATAAGAAACTCCTGTTCAAACTGTATTTCTCCAACACTGAACGGAACAACACATTTTCCATAAACTTTAAGAGGCTTCCCATCGACAGTTACTAATTCTTTATTTATAGAAACCAATTCTGCATAACCTGGTAGATATTTCTCAAAAACCCTGTGTGACAAAAAATTGAAAGGAGACACTGAATCAATCAACAAGTCAGTTTCATAATCATCAAACTGAGCTTCCAAATTACAAGCAAGACAAATTCTTATACGGCCCTAATGTTTGGTCTTCTTGGACTGGGCTTTTGGGCCCAAACTCAGTCCTTGATCTTTTGGCTGCTTTGTTGGACAATGAGTTGATTTGTGATCTTCTTTTTCACAAGTCCAGCAACTAAATCCATGATCTTTGACCTTTAAAGTTTGTTCCAAAAGTTGAGTCATTTTTTCCCAATTTGTGCTCAATGTTTCTAGAAGATGTCAAAATTGACTTTTCACAAATTGCATTGTCATTATTTTGAGGAGGGTCACCAACTGAAGAAATGTTATTTGCAAAAGTAAGTTTCTTCACCTTATTTAAGGAATCAAAAGACTCAAAATCAATTGCAATTGAGATTGCGTCCATTAATGACTGAGGTTTGCTGAGAACTAATTGCCTTTCCAGCTCACAGTTCCCACATCCCTCTATGAATCTGTGTTTAATGAGTTCTTCACCAACCATTGCAGACAGACTAGGATATGCTAATCGACATAACCTTTTCAACTGATTTGCAAAAGTTTGGAATGACTCACCCTTTTGTCGAATCCTACTGTTGTATTTACACCTTTTAGTATATGGTAAATCATAAGGCTGAAATCTTTCTCTCAGTACACTATGAACGGTATCAAAGTCATAACATTCTGCCATGGAAAGCTCATCCATAATGACTCTAGCTTCCCCTCTCAATACACCTACCAACTGATGTGCTCTTTCCATATAACCCCACCTATTGTGGTCCGCTATTAGTGTAAACTGTTTCTCATACTGATCCCAAGCACATGACCCATCATATGAGTCTGGGACTAAAGGTCTAAACTCAGACACCCTCGACTGGCATCTAGTTTGGCCAACCCCCAAAAATTTGCTGGAATGTGCTCTAATTTCAATAGGAGATACATCTGGTGGGAAACCAAAGGAAGTTTGACTAAACTGTAACCTGTGTGAGTTTACATTTTGTGCTGTCTCTGATATCGTATTTGTGTCAAAAATTCTCTCTGGAGAACCTTGTGATGAGGTCCCAAATTGATCATCACGGGAGACACTTTCTGTTTCCCTCCACCTGTTATGTTCGTGCACTGTATGTCTGTATTCAGGTGTATCAGGTACAAAAATAGAATGATCTGATTCTGATTCTCCAGAAAAATGAACTTTTTTCCTGGTATCATCCTTCTGACTAGGTGAGTTAAACGTGATTAATGAGTCCATTTGTTATTGTTGTTTTTTTTAATTCAGACAAGTCCTAATAATCTTATTACACTATTGTTTTTTCAGAAAAAAATAATATCTTTTTCTCTTGCCTAACTTTTCGAATCCCGGACAAGCCCCCAAAATTGTAGCAGATGTTTGGCTCTAAACCTCCCCACAATTAGTTATTGTGTTTCTAAAACTACCAGGACAAAGCAATTTGTGGTCTGACTTGTTAACACTGAGCGAAAAATATAACAAGATTGATTTTAATTTATGGTGATTTTAATGGAGAACATGATATGATGAATGACGATGAGGGTTGCCTTATTCCCACCCATGTTATGTGTTTACACCTAATTCCAATCTAGCGCCCTCTAAATAAATACTAAGTGATACTTAGACAAACTAGAGCCTTAACACCTTTGTGCAAACAGGCTCATGATTTCCAAACAAAAGCAAAACCTTATGCAGGCCATACTTTTATTATGGAAAGACCATCTAACCTTATGCAGGCCAATCAGTCTTCTCAATCTGTCACGCCAAGCAATCAAGACAACTCCTCGATACAAATTAACACTCTAGCTGAAGACTGAAAACAAAATCACCCTTGGAAAGTGTTTTAAACACAGTCAAGTTAAACTCTTGGCAAATTAACAAGCTAAAGATACGGAAAGAACTTGGAATAAACTGTTAACTATATAATATATTTTGGAAAATCTTATATGGCAAAATTATTGCTTTAAGTTCGTTAATAGAATTATTATGAGCTAAAACGTACAAAATTAGGAGAGAAATGTTGAAAACGTTGGAACAACGTTTTTAAACTTCAACAACTTATTCAGTTATCTCCCTTATTTAATATGACAGGCAAACGCCACTGGTTGCCCATTGAACATGCAAATAGCATGTTCTATACTCTTTGCAGGCACGACAGAGCAGTAATTCCATTACAAGTTTATGTTACATGTCCGTTGTGGGTATTTACAGATTATACATGCCCCCCCCCCCACCCCCCCCCCCACCCCCCCCTCCCCCCCACCCACCGATTTTTCACTCTCGCGATTCAGTTCAAGCTCTGTGGTAAACTTCCCGTACAAGCAGGTACGCCGATGACGGGCGGAAAATCATAAATTAGGACGCTCATTTTTAAGGGCGAGGAATTACTATTTTAAACCTGTAAAACTTGCTGGGGGGTTATTTATGGTAATTCTATGAATTAAATGAGGATTCTGGGAGAAAATCCAAGCCAGAAAAAATACTCCTATTTACTCGAACTTTCCCCACCCCTTCCCCCGCCGGGTCACTTGATCACTTCTCGACAAAATGTGGAATCCAAAGTAAATAAAGTCAATTTAGGTGATTTTGAGGGATTGTCTGGTTTATTTGAGTAATTTGGGATACTCCGATTCAATCGAACATACCCTCCGAGCATACTCCCGTCTTGTTGTTGGCCATTGAGTAACATAGCAACCACGTGCTACCATGGAAGCCAAGATGGCGGCCTCTAGTATACAAAATGGACGACGGAAACACGTATCACCCCAACAACACGAGCTGTGCATGCGTACTAACACCACGTATTACTATGGAGATGACGTCACAAGATGGCCACTCACGATGGCCAATGAAGGACGGTGTAGACGGGTAGTTGACCCCACTACCTTGACACCACCTCTGACAGTAACACATAAGTCACCAAAGCTGACTTCATATCAATACATCTGTACATATAATGGGTGCCATGGTCTTTCCAGAATGAATGAATGAATGAATGAATGAATGAATGAATGAATGAATGAATGAATGAATGAATGAATGAATGAATGATGAATGAATGAATGAATGAATGAATGCATGAATATTGAATTTTTATTTGCAGCATACATTTGACTTTGTAGTGGCTGTTACGGCAGCCAAGACGTCTCTAAAAAGCACTGTCAACGTGCTAAAGATCCCACCAGCATATATAGAGGATATGGAATGAGTGTTTTTATCATATAATATTTATGAAACGAGTCTAAGAATTTTCCATTTGGGCGAGCCCAAACGGAAAATTCGGACGAGTTTCATAAATATTATATGAGAAAAACACTCATTTCATATTCTATTTATTATATGACACACACATGCACTTGGAAAAAACATCCTTGTATAAATAAACTAAAAATTTTCATTTTTTGCTTCCAAAACATAGGTTATGACCCCTCTTTGGAACGAGTGTCACTAGTAACAATGAGGGGTCTTAATCTATGTTTTAGAAGCAAAAAGTGAAAATATAAAAAAAAAATGAATGGCGTTTTTCTTGTATTGCGCGAGACGGTTTTTGCCGTTATGTTAGGTAAAAGAATAATACAATATAACCCATCCTTAATAGGACAGATAACGTAAATTCTCCCTACTGAAATTATGCAAATGTGGCCCAGTTGAATTTTGTTCAGCCAATCAAATTGTCTAGTGTTGAAATTGACCAATGAAATTGATGGAAGGCTTTATTTATCACTGATTAATATGAAAACAAAATATCAAATGTTTTAAAGTGAACAAAACGGACGAGTCAAATGATGTGTTGGCATGTTCCACATTTACATGCCAGACACGAAACTCCCCAGAATTGGGGCTACCCACTTATGGGTTGAATTCTAGTAAATATACAATACTCTAAAATTCTGAATTATTTAAGGACTGGAAATTGATTCTCGCAGCAGGAGTTCACGAGAATCAGTTTGATTCTCGCGGGTCGGGAAAAATTTTAAACTCTGCGTGACATACAAAGGGGGAGGGGGGGGGGGGGTCTTATTTCTTAACTTGACACCGAATGTACATTTCGTTGCTTTTTCAGGTGAAGATCACATTTATACGAGTAGAGATGAAGGCCAAGTTAGTGGTTAACAAGGGACGAACGTTCTGCATCTTAAGGTTGGTTGCCCAGTTGTATTAATTATGAACCTCTCCAATGAACTGGTAAATGGTCAGTCAGGCATTGCCAGAGAGCTACATGCAGATAGAATTTCTGTGTTTTTTCCATCATTGAAGAAAACGGAAACAATAGGGCCGTTTGTATTCACGAAATACAGTGCCGCCAAATTAAAGCGAGACAATGGAAGTCGTACTCAAATTCCCTCGAAATTAAGTTTTGCTCTTACTGTGCATGTTGCACAAGGCATGATGTTGTCTAGGGATGAAGTGAATTGTAGAAAAATGTTTCAGTGTGGGCAGCTAACCGTGGTTCTCAGTGGAGCTAAAAGAAAGTAGGGTTACAGGTATTGAATTTCTCGGAGAACCTTTTGAAGAAACTGCCTTCGATTATTTAAGATTTTTATGAATTAGCAATGGCATCTACTTCAGGAGATTTAACTTGTGTTAATAGTGGCATGATTAGACCCACAGAATGTGAAACTGCACATCCGGAAGTTGTACTGGAACAAGCAATGGGAAATGATGACGACCTAGGAAGTGAAGATGAGCTTTAGTAAGCCCATCGCCGATTGGCCATGTTTGACGTTAATGATATGCAAGGTCAGAGGACTCTTCGGGTAAACATTTCGATCAGCCTGTACGTTAAGACTGTCGAACATGCGATACAAACAAACAAAATGTTTCGTTTGAATGAGAAAATGTGCGTTTTCGATTTAATGCAAATAAAGATAAAAAAATAACATACTTTCAACACATCATTTAACCGACAGACCGAAATAATATTGATTTTTTGTCAAATGAATACCGCAATGAATCCCTTTCCATAACCGAAGGCAGACTCGGCATCGTGGGTTTTTTTTTTTTTTTTTTTTTTTTTTTTTTTTTTTTTTTGGCGAGTGACAAAATAGCAGATAGGTCCAATAACACAAGAACCTGACATTATTTTCCGAGAAAGCTCTCTGAGGGCTTCCAGAAAATGATGTCAGGTTCTTGTGTTATTCGTGTAATTGAAGATGCATAGTTTATAGTGGTTATTCTAAAACTTATTTTGACCCATACTGTAAGTCAAGTGATTTCTGAATTCCACTTGAATTCTGAGGTCCGCCGGCTGGAATTTTGCTTATGCAAAACAACGCACATGGCCATCAACAACTGACCATACCCGGCAACCAGTAAAATCTTGTGGATCACCAAGCAAACTGCCGTTTAAGGACCACCGATTAGTTTAGTTATATGGTGGTCCATAAATTGCAGATGAGCTTGTTGAGTCCCCAACCAACTTTCTACAAAAGTGGCAAGAATATGTTGGAAATAAATGTATATCCACCTACTTAGAAGACAAGTACAAAATCACCCTGTTGTACTGTAATACAATATTCATGTGCGCACATTTTAGTCATGGGTCCAGGGCCGGGTAGAGGTGTGGGCCCGGGGTAGTAACCCTTGAGCCTGGAATTCTTTTTTTTGGGGGGGGAGCAGGTTTGACCCTGGAGACAAGGATTCTTGGCTCACCACCAACTCCTACTCCAAACATGACCTGAAAGACTGTATTTTATTTTTTGGGGTAGGGTGGGGTGGGTGGGGTAGGGTGGGGTGGGTGGGGTAGGGTGGGGTGGGGGTAGTACGTCCTTTCAAAGGGCGTACAAAAACAAACAAAAAATAATAATAAAATACGGGCTTTCAAACCATGTTTATCCTACTCCCCTCCTCTCCCCTCTCCCAAGGTTCTGACTCCTGTACCAACAGTTAAGAAGTGGTCTGTATCGTGAATAGAGCTACTCACTTGACCAACGGCTGTAATTCTGAACTGCATGATTCTTGAAATAATAACTTTATTAAATTAACTTGACGTAACAACTATCACTTCAATAATTGTGTAGTCATTACCTATAGCTCTACATCATTGGATACTCACTGATGAACTTGGAAATTTGAAACATGCGGCTAAAAACGTCATTTTGACGTCCAAAAGTGATTTTTAGCTCAACTTTGGCGAAGCCAAATTTGAGCTTATGCCATGGCCCGTCTGTCCGTCTGTCCGTCAACAATTGGATACGGCTCAGGCTAGAGGCCGTATTTATGAACCGATCTTTACGAAACTTCTTGGGTATCTTTGTTATGACCGTGGGACGAGAACGAGTGTTTTTGGGTGCAGTCCGAAATTCAAGATGGCTGCCAGCCACCATTTTGTACCGACGATGCAGAAATCTGTTTTTGTACAGAACTTCCATATGAAAGCGCTGATTTGAATAATTTGTTGTGTGAATGTTTAGTACCATGGGATACATCACATATAATACGGGTTTTTTTCTCGTGCAGAAATTATGCAAATTAGATGAACTTTGTTTTTTTCAGTGCTACTTACACACAGTAAGTACACATGTCAATATGGCTCGGGCTAGAGTCTGTATTTATGAACCGATCTTCACGAAACGTCTTGGGTACCTTTGTTATCACCTTGGGACGAGAACGAGTGTTTCTGGGTGCGGTCCGAAAATTCAAGATGGCTGCCAGTGGCCATTTTGTACCGAAATTAGGTCTAATCAGTTTTTTGTACACAACTTCTATACGGCTCAGGCTAGAGACCGTATTTATGAACCGATCTTTACGAAACTTCTTGGGTACCTTTGTTATCACCGTGGGATGAGAACGAGTGTTTTTGGGTGTGGTTCGAAATTCAAGAGGGCCACCAGCAGCCATTTTGTACCAAAACTAGTGCAATCAGTCTTTTGTACAGAACTTCTGTATGAAAGTTCTGATTTGAATAAAGTTTTGTAGGAATGTTTAGTAACATGGAATGCATCACATATAGTACTGGTTTTTTTCTCGTGCAGAAATTATGCAAATTAGATGAACTTTGATTTATTTAGTGCTACTTATACACTGTAAGTGGACATGTCAATATGGCTCGGGCTAGAGGCTGTATTTATGAACCTATCTTCACAAAACTTCCTGGGTACCTTTGTTATCACCTTGGGACGAGAACGAGTGTTTCTGAGTGCGGTCCAAAATTCAAGATGGCTGCCAGTGGCCATTTTGTACTGAAATTAGGTCCAATCAGTTTTTTGTCACAACTTCTACACAGCTCATATTTGTGAACTGATCTTCACGAAACTTCCTGGGTACCTTTGTTTTCACCTTGGGACAGGAATGAGTGTGTTTTGGGGTGCCTTTGTTATCACTGTGCTATGAGAACAAATATTTTAGGGTTCAGTCAGACCCACTCTGGGACTCAAAGATTTTTTTCTAGTTTAGCCTCTGACTGCCACCCGCCTTTACAATACTTTACCTATACATTTGTTACAGGCAACGGCCAGTATTTATGTACAGACCGTTACAATACTTTATATGTACCTTTGTTATCAGGTCATTACCTAGATGTTTGTCATTACTGTGTCACATACTATACATGTACATGTCTTTGTCTTGACAAGTTGAGCTACAGTGTCATTGACACTTTCATTTACCCCTAAAGCCGCCAGAAGACTCCATTTAATAACTGATTTCAATATTTTTTTGGTGGAGATCCCCCCCCCCCTTAACCACCCTTTGGTCGGCCGCGCCTTTGGCACTCGCTGCACATGCCTTTATCATCTGCGCAATATCCCTTCATTTTTGAAAGGGGGGAAGGTTCACAGGATTAACACATAGGCCAGAATTTCCTTTCCCCGGTTCTGCGTGTATCTTCCACTTCGTGGGTGTTTTTGTAATAAAACAGCTTCCACTGTGTGACATGTAAGTTTGAGTTGGAGGAGAACATGGTCAATTCAACCTCTTCTAGCTGGAACATCTGTGTGTTATGCTTGACAATATTTGTATTGATTTGTTGTTTGAATACCCAGGATTTGAATTTTCACGCATGCGGTGAACTTTGTGTCGTTTGAGTGATCTATCTGCTATTTTGTCACTCGCCAAAAAAAACACGATGCCGAGTCTGCCTTCGCTTATAGGAAGGGGTTCATTGTGGTGTTCATTTGACGAAAAAATCAATATTATTTCGGTCTGTCGGTTAAATGATGTGTAGAAAGTATGTTATTTTTTCTATCTTTATTAGGATTAAATCGAAAACGCACATTTTCTCGTTTCAAACGAAACATTTTGTTTGTTTCTATCGCATGTTCGACAGTCTTAACATATAGGCTGATCGAAATGTTTACCCGAAGCTACCTCTGACCTTGCATATCATTAACATCAAACATGGCGAATCGGCAATGGGCTTATCCAGTCAGTAGAAACTTTTGAAAATATATATGTGCAAAAGGAAGGCAAAATCCCAATTCCGGGCATCATTAACTGGTTGAGTGCTGGAAGCCCTTATTTGGGCTTTAATCTGAAGTGCAGGTACCAGAACTTAAAGGCTTCATATTCTGTGGATGTGTTTCATATTAAGTTTGAAGTGAAATTATTAAGTCTGTGTGGATTTGCCTTGTTGCAATTTATGGGAGAGTGCCTCAAGGCACTCTTCCATAAATTGTAACAAGTCAAACATAGGTAAGCAAACTTTGATGACAAAAATTAATTCAGCACACTTGCAGTTAAGATAGAAGAAATACTGAATGATCTTGTTCTCGACTGTCCTGTGACAAATGAGCAAATGAAGGAAAACAAAGCAGTAATGTATCTACAGGATCATCTTGACAATGCATATTGTTTTGTTCAATATTTATGGGATAAATTATGGCTTTTGAAACAAAAATATTTTCAGTGAAGGAACTGAGGTTGATAACAAGACTATCACCGAATTCTACAGAGAATACAACAAAATTGTCACCAGCGAAGAGTGTAAACTGAATGGCAAATGTTTATTTAGCCAAACTGATGTTTCAGGATATAATATCATTTTCAAATTATCATCGAAAATTCGAAGTGAAATGTTGAGAATATGGGCAGAACACGATAAGCTTGCAGCATTGAAGAAAGCAGAAGAAGATGTAGGAAAGCAGCTTATAGAATCACCTACATAGCAGGTTGGTGTGTTTACTTAATAAAGAATAAACGTAAAAAGGTCTATTCTGAACAATATGTATAACAAAAGTACAAGTCGTTGAACAATTACTTGCCAAGAAGGGCATTATTGAACAGCTAGAGACCACGGAGGCTGATATTAGTGACACACAATCTTTGCAGGAAATATCTTGTAGGCAGAACTTGAGAAAGGGTCTTACAGTTGTAAATGATGGATGTCTGATTTTTTTCATCCTTCTTGACCAACGAGTGCGTTCATTACAATCGCAGGCAAATCTTAATACACATGGATCAGACATAGCTGCTGTTTTAACAACAACATTAACAAATGATGAAAAGCTGAGGACAGTTTTGCAGAGTCTGTTTGTGGCGGATATCAAGATTATCGGCGTAAGGGGATTGTTGAATAGCCTACTACAAGAAGTTATTTCCAAGTACACCATGATGAGTGATGCACAGTTGAGAAAAGAGTATCTTGTGGATCAAAAGACAACGAAAAAGGAAGTGACGAGGAAACAGATTAAAATGAAGTCAGACTCCGCTAAGAAAAACTCACCCAATTGTCAACTGAAAGTATAAAAAATGATAAAACTCATAAAAAGCAGGCTTCACATTTGAGACTCAAGTCGGAGATGTTAAACAATAGTACTTTCCTACAATGCAACTTTACTAAATCTGATCTATTGTTAATATGTAAAGCACATGGAGTTCAAGAAGGCTCGAAGTCGATTAAAAAGTCTTCGCTTGCAGAACAATTTATGACGGAGGTTCTAAAACTCGTGGAGATGAAATACTATCATATTTTTGATTGGGAGGTTGCACTTACAAAAACTGATCGAACAGAAAAACCACAAGATCCCACCACCTCTTGAACGCAGCAAGAAGAAAACATTCCGTCTGCTGAAAAATCATCGGATAGCGGGGAATCGTCCGGGAAATGGAAAAGTGCTCGTGGAAAAAGGAAAGGGGGAAAGACACGAAGGCAAAAACTGTGGCCTTGTGGAATATGTGGAGAGTGACGCAAGTTGTAATTCGGTAGGTTGTAATGTGCGGTATCATGAGGATTGCCTAAAAGTGGATGATTTAGACAGTTTACTCGAGGAGTGGTTCTGTCAGACATGTGTGGACGAAGCTTCCGAGTTTTAAACCCTTTACCTAACGTAACGTCCAAAACCGGCCAGCGCTATTCTCAAAAATCGCCAATTAATTTTCATTATTTTTTTCATTTTTTGACTCAAAAAACATAGGTTATGACCCCTCGTTAGAACGAGCTCGTCGAGCTCGTTCCAACGAGGGGTCATAACCTATGTTTTTGAGACAAAAATGAGAAAAAATAGTTATTCAAGGATTATTTTTGCAAGTGTCGTCTGTTTTTCAGGTTAGGTAAAGGGTTAAAGCCACAAGAGTCCTATCATGCTATGAACGCCTTTTGTGCGAAACTATAAAGTCATCCACATTTTTGTTTTCTTCTCATTTCACAAATTTAAAACACGAGACTTGCTGTAAAACCAGCGAATATCTTGACAACAATGCCACCAATATGCAAACTGAAACAAAATCTCAATTAAGTATCATTTTGTCGCAATAACTCTTTGCGTAAAAAATGTGTTCAGTAATTGAATGTTTCTCTGTTGCCATTTTGTCTCTGTTTTATATCCTGCGACCGTTGGTCTACTTCTAGACCTATAGAAGTTCCACAGTGTTTCAAAATTACATTCATCACTTTATTGCATAGCGCGGAACACTCGCATGGTACTCTGTAAGTGAAAACTTTCACATGTCGGTGGACACCCAAGGGCGCTGGTAATAGGGGCAGCTGCCCCCTTCTCTGAAGGCTAGGGGGCACAGGCAGGGCGTCTGCTGTTTCGTTAGAAGGGCACTTGTGAAACGCGTTTACTTTCCGAAAACTGAAATTGTGAAACTACCGAGTGATCGTTTCTAACGTTGTGCCAATATGTATGGGTGTGTGTGTGTGTGTGGGGGGGGGGGGGGGGAGGTGGAGGGGTGTATCAGGTATGATGACAAAATTTGCTCAACAAAGAAGCGGAAGTTATATAACCGCTGGGGTAACTTCTCAAAGTTTATACAGCTCCTTAAGTGGAACAAGGTGCCATCTGTCATGCTTCAGCATTAGATATGGAGCCTTGTTCTCACTGAGGAAAGATATACTATTGCGAATCACATTACAATTTATGATAGGTTATAACCTCTCGGTCTTAACTCATAACCAGAGTCGAGTGCCCTTTTTAATACCCCTGACTCCTTGCTCTCGGATGATTCCAGCGCCATTGTTGGACACCCATGTAGAAACTGCATACGATGCGATTAACTAATAACCTAATATTTTTCCTCTCAGGTCGGGAGTTTCGAATCAGCATAATTTCCTGATTCGAGCCTCCTTATATATGGCAAATGCAAGTAACTGCATTTTTCTGATGTCTAAAGCAAAAGATAAAATCGAAAGTTATAATTTAAAATGCATCGATTTATTGCGCGTAACTTATAAATTACAGGGGTGTAATTGATGTGTGTGTGTGTGGAGTGTGTGTTGGGGGGGGGGGGGGCTGCGTGGGAACCCCAACGGAGGACAGTACTTGTTTCCTTTGGTAAACTCTTCTTAGGACCCGGTAGCAACGTCTGGGGTGGAAATCAGCACCTTGCAAACAACTTTCAAGTACAACATACATTCAGAAGCAGAGCTGGAATGTACCCATGATTCTAATTTATCATATGACTCGTCCGTTTTTGTTCACTTTAAAACATTTGATATTTTGCTTTCATATTAATCAGTGATAAATAAAGCCTTCTGTCGATTTCATTGGTCAATTTAAAAACTAGACAATTTGCTTACCGGAACAAAAGAAAATTGGGCCACATTTTTCATAATTTGCATAATTAGAGTTGGGAGCTTTCATTCGTCAATTTCAAAATTGGACAATTTGATTGGCTAAACAAAATACAACAGGGTGACATTTGCATAATTTCAGTAGGGAGAATTTACGTTATCTGTCCCTATTTTGGGTGGGGTTATATTATATTAATCTTTTTACCTACAAGAAAAACACCATTCATTTTTTTTTTTATATTTTCACATTTTTGCTTCCAAAACATAGGTTATGACCCCCTCATTGGAACAAGCTCGACGAGCTCGTTCCAATGAGGGGTCGTAACCTATGTTTTGGAAGCAAAGAATGAAAATATTTAGTTATACGTCTGCAACTCAAGTTAGGTGATGGGTTAAAAAAGTCATACTAAGTGGCTAATTTGTGCGTGTGTGTGTTATGTGATAAATAGAATATAAAATGAGTGTTTTTCTCATATAATATTTATGAAACTCGTCCGAATGTTCCGTTTGGGGCTCGCCAGAGGCTCGCCCAAACGGAAAATTCTTAGACTCGTTTCACAAATATTATATGAGAAAAACCACTCATTCCATATCCTCTATATATGTTATACTTGCAAGACGTTTGGAATTGGTAGATAGGAAGGGATTTAGCGATAGGGTGTCGTTGTGGAGATCTTTAATGTCAAGAAAATGTACACTGTTTTGATCCATATTTAACCAATTCAACAGATGTGTTGAAGATGGAGTAAAATGTGCACCTTCTCAACTTCATAGATGTGCGGAATAAAGGAAATTAATTTTCATTAAAGTATTGTGTTGTTTCTCCTACATATTCAAACCTGATCAGTGTATTGACTGACCGAGTATTCATGTATACTCATTCATGTATACTTCCATTCATTACGCACGTGATGAAGAGGGGGTCAGCTCAGTTGCTTAGCAGTCAGTTCAGTGAGGATCACTTTGCCTTTGAAGAAGCTTCGTTTTCAGATGTGCAAGAATTTTATTTTGTTTTTTCCAAAAACATATTGATTTGATATTCTGGAGTTCCTCAGTTTTAGCACTTGTACTTAAGGGAGCCTTTAAATTTGGTATTCTAGAGTACTCAAAAACCCAACTGTTTTATTTTGTATTCTGGCAACCAGTGTTTGTGGTATTCTGGCGTACCCAAAATGGTATCTTGTAGTAGGTACCAATTTTGGTACTCTGGAGAACCAATACATTTGGTGTTCTGGAATGCCAAATGCCGATTGGTATTCTGTAGTACCTTTATTTTGATGCTCCTATGGTGACAAGTGGAGTACCAAATTTGGTACTCTGGAAAACCTGGATTTTTTAGTGTATACCCTACTCTA